>JABUQX010140315.1:0-17201 GCA_015478945.1 Trachelipus rathkii
TTGCTAACTTGGACTAATATCCTTTCTACATGACTAATACCCTTCCTACATTTATTTTTGAATTATATGTTTATAGTACTAATAGAATTAAAATCCTTTATGAATTTTAATTTTTTGAAGGCAGAGTCCTTATTGTGAATTAGATTTCTCAATAAATAAAATCAATAAAACTTTCTTGATTTGGAAATAAACTTATAATTTGAAAACAAATTTCTGCTTCATAATCCACTTCTCAAGCTTCTGCAATATTTCAACATTTTTTGTTTAACTAAATTTTCTTTTTAATATCTTTTTTATATTACCTTACTCAACACTTTTAAAACTTTTGGATCATAAAGTTGGCGCCATGGTGTTGAAATCAGTCTGTGAATCATAGCTCTCAATCTGGGAATTCTCATTCCTAAAATCCAATTCCCAATCCAACCGGAATATTCCAGATGGATTTAAAGTTGGATTCATCCAAAAATCCATTTTAGACTTCACTTCGGGAAAAGGGATAGAGAGACCGAGAGAATGATGAGGGAATGAGAGGGAGAAACTTTAGGGGTTTAGAGAAATTAGAGAGGGTTTTGGAGGGATACGATCTTTTAAAAAGGGTTGGACCACAAGAAAAGTCGTTTGTTTGGGCCCGAGACCTGCTAAAGTAACCAGCTAATGAAATAGCTCCCTTAAGTAGTGTCATAGAGGCGCGAAAATTATCTTAGAGATAGAAGTTTTTATTAGAGAAGTGAAACTTGATATAGTATATATTATTTTGACTATATTATATATTATATATATTATATATATATATTATGTAATGTACAAAATTGTATACTGTTTTTCTTTCTTCATTTTTAATTATAAAATTAAAATAACATTAAAACAGGTAAAAAAGTAGACCTTAGTGAGATAGACAAAAGGTGTTTCTCACATAGGATTTTTCCATTGCTGCGCAAAGGTAACCATTGTGAATTATTTTAAATAATAATAATAATAATAATAATAATAATAATAATATATAATAATATGTATATGTAATAATAATAATAATAATAATAATAATAATAATAATAATATTAATAATAATAATAAAGAATAAAACTTTTAATTTTATTGTTTTAAAATAAAGATGTTTGCTATATCTCATGAAATATATTTGTTAATTATCTTTGAAATATTTATATATTGTAATTAATTATTATATTGCAATTAATACTTTTATTATTTTAATAAAAATATGAATTGTAATATTGAAGAAATTTTTATGTGTTTGTTTTAAAATGATTTTTAATGAAATATATTTTTATATAATTGGAACAATTATACTAATTAAAAAATTTACTTAATTATTTAATATTTAGTAAACTCATTATTGTAAAGAACATTTAATTTATAATGTGTTTTCCATTTCTTTATTTAGGTTTTTTAGGTTTGTTTTTTAGAAGAGTTTTTCAAAGGAGTTTAGATATTGTTTGGATGTTTGAATAGGATGTAAAATAAAATAATCTCAAGAATTGCCGCGTCTTTATTCCAATCCTGCTAGTGGTCAATGAAGAAGGATGAGAGATATTTTTCCATATGACAACACTGGCGACAACTTGACTGACGGATGTAATGGTCATATCTTCTCATATTTTAGCTCCGAGATCGTGGTTGGTTTGGTTGCGACTACAAGACTAAGGATCGTAACGGAGACAGAGAAGGAAGTCATTCATACGTACCTGGAAATTCTGTGACTACAAGAGCCAATTGTTTAAGCAATTCTTTGAGAGGTGACTGCTTTGTCACTAATAGACTCCAAATCCAAAACCTTTGCCAAGCTGTTAAAGGTGGGAAAATTCAAATAGAAGTACTGTGAGTACAGAAATTTATTTCACACAAAAAACAAATTTTACACTAAAGTTTAAATTAGAATAGGAAATTGTGTACATTTGGCATGCAATATATTATCACCTGTGGGTTTTAATATATATAGTATGTTTCATTATTGTGCAAATTTCAACACAAAAAGGTGTTAAAAGTTAAAGAAAACATATGTTATTGTTTTCCAAAAAATTACAAAACAAATTTTTACAAATGGGTGACAGGAAAAAATTCCCCATTATAGCTATTAGAAAAAAGCTACTTAATATAGAGTGTGAAAAGTGTGAAAATAATAAAAATTCTAGAGACATTTATAATATATAAAGAATATATTAAATTAATTTTTGATTAATGACATTATTATCTTCATTATTGTATGTTTTTTTTTGTTTTTTTTTTTTTTTAAAAGGCAAAATTACTAGAAAATAATACAAAAAATTGTTTAATTGCATTTTTTTTCTTGTATAGGTTCCTGATGGAAGTTTTTTTAAGATATATATAGAAAAATTATGCAATTGACACCTGTAAATTAATTAATTAGGATTAGATTAATTAATTTTTTTTTATTTTACTAAATGATAGTATAGAATTAGAGAATCATTTTAGTAAAAACCGTTTTTCTTAATTAGCATTAGTTAAGTAATTAGAGCTAGTTAAAGATTGGTAAACTCAAAAACAGCAGACAGGGGAAGATAAGACAAGTTTCAGAAAAAGTTGTTATAAAAAACGTGCGTTAGTAAATTTGTTATATTCATTCAATAATATATGAATCGAATAGTAAAGGGGACAAGAGAAAGGAGTTGAGGGATAAAAGAAAAAATCGGCATTGAATTGGGGTATTGCCTCCAGAGCGGAGGGAAGGGAAATTTGTCGTTGAATGGGAGAATTGCAGGGGAAGGGATTTTACCTCCAAAGAGTAAAGTGAGGGATTGAAATCTTGGCTCAATCGATCCCCTCATTTCTTCATTCACTCTTACCCCCACTCATTTCTTCGTTCATTTTTTTCCCTCATTTCTTTCTTTTCTCGCGCGACATTTTACGCACACATAACAACACACACACACATTGTTTTATATATATATATATATATATATATATATATATATATATATATATATATATATATATATATATATATATATATATATATATATATATATATATATATATATATATATATATATATATATATATATATATATATATATATATATATCGCATATATATTTTTTTTTTTATTAATAATAAATTTATTAATTACCTTTTCATTATTATTATTTACTAATTATATTTGACGTAGTCCCGCGAATATTTACAGGTGGTAAAAAATTTCGGTTTTTGTTTTTTAACCCGTTTTTTTTTAAAACCCGGTTTTTTTAGTGAAGGCTCAGGAAGCCAAGTGTTTTTTTTCTTTTTTTGAGTGAATTAAAAAATAAGTTTTTTTCAATTATCAAATCCGTAACTTAGCGAAAAGTTAATTAATAATTACCAAAGTGAGGTAAACCTTTGGACAAGGCCAAAGACCACCAGACAAGGTCACTGACAAAGGTCACCAAGGGTATAAAAAAAAAAAAGGTCACGAAAGGTCACAAAGGTCCTAAAGGTCAAAGGTCACTAAAAGATCACAAAAAAGGTCACCAAAAAAAGGTCGCAAAAAAAAAAGGTCACGAAAGGTCAAATTGCCTAAATTGACCAAAAACAAAAAAAATTATTATATTATTTTTTTGACCTAAAACATTAGAAATTGTTTTCTTTGACCTAAAAATAACAGAATTGTTATATTTAGCTACAGAAAAATTGAAAATTTATTTTACTGGACCTTGATAATTTAAAAATTATTCTACTGCAATTGATCTTTTAAAATCCGCCAACTTAGACCATTTTATTTTCACTGGGTATATAAATTGATTATTGATTTCAATGAGAAAGAACATAGAACAACGAAGAACTTTGGAGACAATTATAAAAAATAGGGTAACATTTGATAAAAAGAACAAATAAGTTGACCTTTAACATTTTAAGAACACACCCGACTAGAAAAGGGGGGATAGTAACAACGAATTAATTAATTACAATTACAAAGATTAATTAAATATAATTATCAAATAGAACTTTGATATTTTTAAATAATTTTTTGAAGAAAATTATTTTTGTTGAAAATAGAACTTTTAATATTTTTAAATAATTTTTGAAGAAAATTATTTTTATTTGTGAACTTTGAACTTTGGTTACTTAAATAATTTTGAAGAAAATTATTTTATTTTTCTAGACTTTGAAATTTTAAATAATTTTAAAGAAAATTATTTTAATTTTCGAACATAAAATCAAAAGTGATTTAAATTTTAAATTTAAATTTAATAGTGAATAACTATAGACAGTTTTTTAAATTTAATAGTGAATAAATATTTTCTTTGAACATAGAAAATTTTTGGAAAATATTTGAAAACAGTTTGAATATTTTTGAAAACTTTTTAGAAACAGTTTGAGAACTTAGTTTTTTTTTGAAACACTATAGTGTTGTGTTTTGTTTTGATTTGATTAACTTGAATTAATTAAAGTTTAATCATGGCTATGTTTGAACCAATAGTCTTTACAGTCTTCGTATTTTCTACATTGTTGCTCATTCTCTGCTACCTGGTTCAGAAGGCTATAGCCGGACCAGTTGACCCTAATGGAGCTTCAGGAGGAGCTGAAGGGGATAATACAGACTTAGAAAATAATGATTCAACAGAGAACAAGGATGAGGACATGGATGATCAAAATAACAGACAATACAAGAAGATATTAATAAAGAAAGAAAGAACATGATGTAACAGAGTAAAGACTATGACGGACAGAAAACAGAGAAGGAACAAAGGAGCAAAGAGCAAGATAAAGGGGAACCACACAAAGGGATATGGGACTTCCTCAGTATATCTACCTCCTTCTAACATTGATACAATGTCGTTAAAGCCAAATCAAGAGAACAAACTGGGACTGGCATCAACCGGAAATACAGAAAATACAGGCAGGCCTAAGGTTGCTCAAAGACGAATGTTTTGGATGAAATGCCTGTATTCATGCATCGGGGACCCTCTTGCTTAAAATAAAGAGAAAACACCCTTCCTGGAATGGCCAGCCTGAAATATTTAACAATAGAAGTGAGTTTAGTGGAACTTGGGGACAGACCCAAGCAAGTGATACTCTATATGGAGGACAACCTCAGAATCCGTGGGGACCAGCCCAAAATACTTTAAATAATCCTTTAAATATGCAGCCACCTTACACAGGCTGGCAACAACCCCTTCCTACAATGCAACCTGGATACAATCCATACCCATATGGACCCCCTTATGGAGGATATTATCCCAACGCTGCGTATGCCCCTCCACTTCCAGAATTGCCTAAAGAATTAAAATTGTATGGAAGAAACACCAAGACCCAAGTTTGGGTAGGCATTAAATTTGAGGATTACCTTTCAACGTTGCAAGAGAAGATACGCACGTTAGGTCTAATAACTGAAAGACAGAAAATAGACTATGCCAAGACTACAATCTCTTCTGATTTCACATCAGAGGCCCGCCAGTACATTCTCAAAGATAATAGTTTCTCTAGGTGCAAGACCTTAGAAGACTTTTTAATTCAATTGAAGATTTTTCTCAAACCAGACAAAGCCGAGACAATCTTCTGTTTATTGAAACAGTTCATGAAATTTCAAAGGAGACCACATGTAACTCTTACTGAATTCATGTTGGACTTGAAAAATCTCCTTTGGGAATATCAGAGAAAACTCATCGATATCGAGACTTCCTTTGGATTTACTTCTCAACAGATAAATATCTTAATTATGACCAAGATTTTAGAGAGTATGGAAGAACTCAGAGATCATAGAAGACTTAGAGAAAAAGTTTTAAAAGTCTTTAATCCAGACTTGAGTTTCGTAGAAATTTTGGAGAAACTCAGCCAGATAGAAGAAGGAGTCTTGTTCCAGACTAACCATAGAGCAGAACAAGATAGAAGAAATACAGCTAGAGTGTTCTATACAGAGAACAATAGCACTAATAATAGTGAAGTTAGAAAAGAAAGAACTACATATAACCCTTCCATGAGGAACAGAACCATGGAATGGGGTAATAAAAAGAATACTTCTAAATTTTCAGGGAAAAGAACAAGCCCTTCTCCAAATATAAGACTTAATAAGGGAGTAGTTAAGAAACTCTCCAGTAAAGAGATAAAGTCCATGGATTATTGCCTAAAATGTGAATCTTTAGGTCATCATTCTAGAAACTGTGGTTGGAATACCACATATTGTAGAGTATGTAGAAAGTTCCATGCCCGGGGTTCAACGTCTAATTGCAAGAATGCCCCTGTATGGATCCCTAATGAGAATGAAAATAATATGGTAATACCATATAATAACCCCACTGATTTTGATAATGGGGTCAAAGCTCGAAGAGTCGAGATTAAAAATGATTCAAATGCTAGAAAGCCAAACTCTTACTCAAAGAATGAGCGTAGCTATCAAGGGAGTAAGAGTCCCCAAGAAAACAACCAAGGTTTGGCGTGGTTTTACAATCATTCAGCCAGATCCAGGGCAGAAAATATCAGACTGGGTAGAAGAAGGCGAGCAGTTTTCTGAATCTCTCTGCCAAGAGAACCATTACGATTCCAGGCAAAGTTAAATGAAGAAATGGTAAATAGAACAGTAGTGAAAATACTTCAAGCAAAGAGAGGGTGTTATCATGTATCTGGCTAACTTTGGTGTAGGTAGACTAGTGGGATGTCATTATTTTTGTCAATATTTTTTTGACATAACAAAATTAGAACCAGGGTTTGAAGTTCATAACCTACTAGATTTAGGGAGCACAACCTGTTTGATATCGTTGGATAGATTAAAGGAAATAGAAAGAGAAGGAAGATTTAAACTGTCTCTGAAAGAAGCTAGTATTATAGTTCAAGGGATTGGAACACAGATGATCCATCCTATAGGAGAAGTTGATCTACTTCTAAGACTACACCAACAGTATTACCCAGTTACCTTTTTAGTGTGTAAGACTGGAAGTACTGGAGCTTGGAATGGAATTTTATTAGGTACAAGTATTTTAGCTACTCTACCTATTACCATAGACCTTTCTTCATCGCATTTAAATCTTAAAGAAGAGAATCATGAAATTAAAATCTTTGCCAAATTAGGAAGCTTTTTCCTCATGAATCAAGATGAAAGATAGCAGAAAAGATGAGGCCGTTAAACTAATCATAGAAAGATTTAATAGGAATGATAGTTTAAAATAAACAATTGCAGTGATAATTGTAAACTAGTGATTAATAGAGGCTCTATTAGAAAGCCTACACAAGATTAATTAATAAAGGCTCCATTATTGAAAAGCCTACACGCAGGGGTGGTGTAGGGAAACCATTCTGAAAAACCTACAAAGAGAGTTATGCAAAAGGTTCATTGAAAATACAAGGACAGAGGTAATAAAGGCTCATTAGAAGAAAATACAAAATAGAAATAAATAAGAATAATGTTGTTCTTCAAGAGAACAGAGAAAATTCACAACTTCCTCAGTAGAGGAAGGACCATTAATAGCAGATGAAGAAATAGAAGTTCAATTGCTATTAATAGAAGAAACAATGGCACCTGCTCAATCTTATGGTTATTTGAAAGTCAGACCTGAGAATAAAGGAGATTTAGAATTGGAAAAGAAGTGTTTAATAACACCTGCTTTTTCCTTAGGGCCATTATATTTTGCAAACTCTGTATGCCCAGTTAGAAACAATGAAGTTATTTTGAGTTATATTAATTTAAGTGACAAGCCTTTTTATTTAAGAAGAAATAAAAACATAGGTAAATGTCATCCGATTTTAGAACTTATTGAAGAAGAAAATTTGAATAAAACTGCTATTGCTACAGAGAATAAGCAGATAGGATCTACTTGTATAGTAACTCTACTCAAGTATCGAAGATAAAAACAGTTGAAGAATGCATGCAGAATTATAACAGATAATTAAGTAAGAAAATGAGATGTTTCTGGTACCTGGAAACCCTGAGCATTTAGAAGAACTTTTGGATTTGTTAAATGGAATACAAGGACGTTATTGCTCTAGATGATGATGCAGTTCCTGTGTGTCCCATTCAGAAGTTTGAAATAATGCTCCAAAGATCATTTTTAGAAAACAGTATCGTCTCCCACATCGCTACCTGGAAGACATAGATAATTTTACAGATGCAGCTTTAAAGAAAGGATATATTAAAGCTTGCTATTCGCCACATAGTTCACCTCTATTGGTGGTGGCCAAGAAGAACTCTAATAAACCAAGAGTCTGTATAGACTATAGGCATCTGAACTCCTTCAGCGTCCCAGATGTACCCACTGCCCTCAATAGACGAGATATTTTCGTCCCTAGGAGGCAGTACGATTTTCACTAGTTGTGATTTAATAGATGCTTACCATTCCCTCGAAGTCGAGGAGGAAACACAGAAATTAATGGCTTTCCGTACTAGGAAAGGATTATTCTGCCCAACCAGATTATTATTTGGGCACCGCAATGCTCCAAGTACCTATGCTAGGACAATGCAAGTCGCGTTGAACCATTTATTAGGACCTATTGCCCAAGTGTATCTAGATGATGTCTTAATCATGGGTAAAAATAAGGCAGAACATTTTGTGAAAACTTAAGGAAAGTTTTTACTGCGTTTAGAGATAATAAATTAAGAGTTAAATTGACTAAATGTCATTTTCTACAAACCTCAGTGTTATACTTAGGATTTAAGATAGGAAGAGACGGAATTTCACCAGATCCAGCGAAGATAGAATCGATGAAGAGTTTCGTCCCTCCAACAAGTGTTAAGGAAACACAATCCTTATTAGGATTTTTCTCGTATTTTCGCTTTTTAATTAGTGACTTTGCACTAATTGCGAAACCATTATATAACTTAATAAAAAAGAGTGTTAAGTTTGAATGGAAGGAAGAACACCAAAAAGCATTTGAGCTCTTAAAAGAGAAGCTTGTGGTGCAACCTCAGTTAACTTTTCCAGATTATTCCAAGCCATTCTTTATAGGTACAGACGCCTGTGACTACGGAATAGGAGGAGTACTTTACCAAATGTCGGACGATGGCAAAGAAAAGCCATTATCGTTCGTATCAAGAGTGTTAAGAGGCAGTGAACTAAACTATGATATTATAGAAAAGGAATGTTTAGCTGTTGTCTTTTCACTACAGAAGTTTAAAAATACAGTGTTTGGTTACCCCATTACTATATTAACCGATAACCAACCTCTTTGCTTTATATTTCGCAACAAACAACAAACGGGACGCCTAGCCCGTTGGAATTTGTTTGTTAATAGTTTTTCACCAACTATAAAGTATAAGACAGGAAAAACAAATATACCGCCTGACTATTTGAGTAGGCACCCAGCAAAAGCACCGAACGTTTATTTCTTTAGAGGAGAAAAGAAACCGATGCTACCAAGAAAAGATTTTATTTTAACGAAAGAAACTTTTAATAGGGAACAAGAGAATTGCCCTAGATTAAAAGAATTAGTTAAATGGGAAAATCCCAAGACTTATCCACACATTTTCCATAAGAAAGTGCTGTACTATGCAACTAGAAAGGAACCTTATGTAATACAAGTACCAGATAGCATGATCTACTCAGTTATAGATCATTGCCATTCTTCACTTGGAAGTGGGCATGGAGGACAGCAAAGGACTGAAAAACGAGTTAGAGAGAGATACGTTTTCCCTCATTTAAGTAAGTTAGTAAAGGAGTACTGTTCTCAGTGCGTGTCTTGTGCTAAGGTTAAAGGTCCTAGACCTCCAAAAGCAGAAATCAACAGATGGCCTCTTCCTTATACTCCGTTTTCTAGAGTACACGTGGATAGTATAGGTAAACTTCCCACATGTTCAATTTCAGGAGCCAAACACATTCTCGTCTTCAGAGATGTTTTGACTCGATATTGCGAATTAGTCGCCTGTAAGTCAAGAACAAGCCAAGAATTTGCTCAAGCTTTACAAGAAAGAGTAATATGTCGGCATTCGAGCCCAGAAATTTTAGCCTCAGACAATGCCCCAGAATTTACGTCAGCTGCTTTCAAAGAGCTATGTAAAGCTTGGAGGATAAAAAAGGTTAATATTCTGCCCTACAAACCAAGTCAAAATGGTGTAGTAGAAAGATTGAATGCGGATATTGAAAATTTCCTCCGTCATTTCGTAAAGGATAATCATAGAGATTGGTCAAAATACCTCTTTCGCTCAAATAGCAATTAATACTTCGTATAATAGATCAATTGGATCTTCTCCACATTTTGTCCTGCATGGATATATAAAGAGACTTCCCTACGAGATGCCTGATTATGTCTCTCCATTTACAAATAAATCGGAAAATAGAAAGTTCATATCAGATGAGGTAGATGTCGTAGTGGAAAGAATGGAAGCAATCAGAGACTTAGCAAGAGAAAGTCTAGAAAAAGAAACCATTAAAGCTATGGAACAGCAACACAAACATGCCACACAAAGAGAATTGAAAGTGGGTGATTATGTTTTTGTGAATGCTGTAAAGAAACCAGAACAGAGTTCTAAATTGAACAAAAGATTTGAAGGACCTTTTATTGTGAATCAAATAAAAGAGCCAAATAAGCTTATGCTTTCGTGTTTAAATTCAACGAAATTATTTCCGGTTCACCGGGATAATGTAAAGATAATTCCAGTAGAAAAGATTACAGAATCTCATTTTTCATTTGACAATGATGAGATTTGGAATCCAGATGCAATTCAAGAAACATTGGATTCCCCGAAAATTACAACAGAAAGAACAAGTATGGAACCTGAAGAAGTAGATCGACAGATAGATGATCAGAATCTCCAACCACTTCTTCTTGGATTCCCCCTAATTTTTATGATGAACAAAATGTTATACCAGCAGAGGATTCAACAACAGAACAACAGAATCCTGTAGTAGAAACACAAACTTCTTGTAATCAAATAATACCTGATACTCCTCAAGGAAGTAGATTGATTAATTCTACTCCACAAACAAGAACTCAAGTAAGAGGGTATAGACCGTCTCTATCACCAATCAGACAAGAGGATTCATATATTTCAGATAGTTCTGAACATGAGGAACAGCCTGTCATTGCAGAAGTACAAGAGGATGCTTTGGTAACACCACTTGCAGATGGAACTGTAGGGGATAATGTGCCAAGTTCTGAAGCACTTCCCAAAGATGATGAGGTCACACCTCCAGAAGAAATTATGGATTTATCAACATCTGAAGGCACAAGAGATGATAGAAAAGAAGATCCGTCGTATAGACCTCACCAACAATTCAGAGGTCCGAGGGATGTGGAACCGAGGGTTACAAGAAGCCAAACAAGGCAAAGAGAGCAAGAATCTCCTCCACCTCTACCACCAAGAACTGATAAAACAACAAAAGAGTCGTCTGAACCAGTGTTAAAGAGACCTCCAGTTGTTTTGCCATTAGAGATGACTAGAAGAGGAAATACGCTCCACTACTTGCCTCCTAAGAGTTAAAATCTCTTAGAATTGTAAAAAATCTTTTTGTAAATAAATATTTTATTGTATTTTATTTGTGTTCATAACCTTTAGGTTTAAGTTTGTATTATGTCATATCACACAAAATACACAATTTTACACTTTTCTATTCATCATCATTTAGTATAAGTATATATATTTTTATTATGTCCGTTACGAATTCGGAAAATTTTTTTTTGCCCCCAGGGGTCATTCTTTTCTTTTGAAACTAAAAAACCATAAAAAAATAGAAAAATTCATTTTACGAAACGTTTATATACTTTTATTTTTTATTAGTAACATGTTTTTATTATTATTTTTTATTTTAAAAAGAAAAACAAAATAAAAATCGAAAAATTTCGTTTTAGTATTAGAATAATAAAAATATAATCAGCTTGCTTTTATTAATATTAAGAATTTTATTTTAATTAAGTATTAGCCTTAAGCTATAATTAGCTTGCTTTTATTTTTAATTTTGATTTTAATTCAGAATTAGCCTTATGCTAGAATTAACTTTGATTAATATTAATTAGCCTGATCAGCTTTTATTGATATTAATTAACCTCATGCTATATAATCTTTTAATTTTTAATTTTTAATTTCATGATAATCAGAATGCTACAATTTTAAGTTTTACTTAAAGCTTCTTTAATTTTAATTTTCATTTTAATTATAATCAGAATGTTGAAGATTTTATCTTTAGTTTATTATCCAAGATCCAATAAACTTGATTTCATTTTATGAAGTTCATTTTATTTTAATTATTTGATTTCATTAATTAAATTTATTATCAGAAACATATCAAACTTGATTCCAATTTTAAATTTTTAAAATTAACTCTAGTATAATCATAGGTAACTTTAAAAAGAATTTAATACATTTAATTAATTATTTTACTTTAATAAAACGGCGACCTAACTTATTAAATCGAAGTAATAATCATTTCAGACTGTAATGAAAATGTTACGTCCAGTTTTTGCACTTTACCTGCAGTCTTATCCATCTCCACTAACATTAATGAAGAGACAAGAGTACTGCCAGGTATCATTTTGTATCACTCCGGTGAAGTAAATTTTATTGAAGGATATCTTGACTTGATTGTATCTTTAGAATGCCCATCAGAAATTAAAACTACTATTTATAGAACCACTAAAATGATAGATACTTTAAAAGATAAATTTTTGCCTGCGTTCAATGATAATTTTATTAATATTTCCATAAACCAACGAGCGCATAAATGGGAATTTCAACTCATTAAAATTAGAACTAAAGTAATATCCCTTAAATTAATTGAACTTAAAAGCTTACCATGGATTCACTCCCAAACAAGATACAAAAGAGCTGCTTTCGAATTGGGAGGAGATATTCTTAATATTTTATTTGGTACCGCTACTGATAAACAAATTAAATTTTTGAGAAAAAAGATAAATATATTAGGTAACTTTGCGAGTACTTCAAATTTATTAGTTAATGAATTGAAAGAACAATTAAAGTCAAATACCCGAACACTATCAGAATTTCAAATTAACCTACAGAAATTAATTGAATTTCAAAACAGATCACTTGCAACCCACAACATACTTAATCAACTAGGTAGTATCAAATCATTACTTACATTAGTTGAACATTCAGTTAATAGTATTACAATGATACATCAATTAGTTATCACTTCATTACAATTAGCTAAAACCAAGATAACTAATGATCAACTTTATTCACCCATCTTTTTGTTACCATACATACTAGAAATGACACAAACTACTAAATTACATCCTATCATACCATTAGAAGCGACAACATACCATTCATTTTTGACATACTCATGGACTATAAAATCAACCACTAACCCATTTGAATTAATTACACTAATTCCATTCATTTCAAATGAGAAATTTATTTCATATAAGTTAATTCCATTCCCAACATTCATTCCATTTAATGAAACGTCCGTTCGAATAATGTATAATACACCGAATAATTATCTTTTCGTTAATTATGGTCAGCGAAAATATACTTATTTACGAAATTCAGTTCATGACTATTGTCGTAACATAGGGAAAACAGCAGTTTGCCCTCAATCACAACCTTTTACATCCATTGATGACAAAACATGCTTGCTATCGCTTTTGCTTAACTATACTACTAATTTCTCATCATGTCCTATAACTATCTTTAAATCAAAAGAACCTTTTACAGTAACCCTAGGACATTTCACTATTATATCTTTTGCAGAAAAAATTAGAGCTTCTATTTCCTGCGAAAGACCTCACTCAAAACAACAACATATACCTCTGCTAATTATCAATTTAAAAATCCCATTCATTTAGAGAAAAATATTTCATTAACTTCATTAATTGCTCAATCTGATAAAGTTTTGTTTAATTTTTATGTTGCTTTGCCAAATATCTCTGCAGCAATATTTCCAAAGTTTCAAATAATGAAAGAAGTTCAGTGGAATAAAAGACTAGACAATATTAATAATACCATCCACCCATTAACTCCTTATCTTTCTCAAGTTAAATTAATTCCATATATCGGTGGAGGAACAACTAGTGTTATTTTATTCATTTTCATCATAGTGATTATTTATTTGACCTGGTCTTATAGAAAAGCATTGTGTAGAAAATGTTTGAAAGAATTAAATCAAGAAACCCAAGATATTCCATTGAATAATATACCCATGTCAACCCTTCCATTAGAGGTAACCCCAGTTCAAAATATCCCACAGAATCAAATTGAAATTGAACCCTTGGTACAACCTCCCATAAAATTTAGACAATCATTAATACCCAAACCTCCGATGCCACCACCTATTCCATATAGGCAATCTACTTCTCAAGAAGTGGAAGTATATTCTAACATTGCTAACTTGGACTAATATCCTTTCTACATGACTAATACCCTTTCTGCATTTATTTTTGAATTATATGTTTATAGTACTAATAGAATTAAAATCCTTATGAATTTTAATTTTTCTGAAGGCAGAGTCCTTATTGTGAATCAGATTTCTCAATAAATAAAATCAATAAAACTTTCTTGATTTGGAAATAAACTTATAATTTGAAAACAAATTTCTGCTTCATAATCCATTTCTCAAGCTTCTGCCACATTTCAACATTTTGTGTTTAACTAACTTTTCTTTTAATATCTTTTTTATGACCTGAGTCACCATTTCTTTACGCTTTGGATCGTAAAAGTTGGCGCCATGGTGTTGAAATAGGTCTGTGAATCAGAGTTATCAATCTAGGAATCAATCCATTCCTAAATCTATTCCTAAATCTAGGAATCAATCTAGATTTAAATCTAGATTTATTTCAAGAAATCCATTTCAGACTTCACTTCAGGAAAAGGGATAGAGAGACCGAGGGAATGAGAGGGAGAGAATGGTGAGGGATAGAGAAGGAGGGATGCGATTCTTTAAAAAGGGTTGGACCACCAGAAAAGTCGTTTGTTTGGGCCTGAGATCTGCTTAAGTAAAAAGCTAATGGAATAGCTCCTTTTAAGTAGTGTCGTATAGGCGCGAAAATATTAAGATAGAAGTTTTCTTAAAAGAAGTGAAACATTTATAATATGCACTATTTGCCATATTATTTTTTCTATATTATATATTATATATATTATATAATGTACAAAATTATGTACTGTTTTTCTTTTTCCATTTTATAAAATAAAAATAACATTAAAACAGGTAAAAGATTAGTGAGATAGACAAAGATGTTTCTCACATAGGATTTTTCCATCGTTTGGTTAAAGGTAATGATCATAGGTTATTTAAATAAATAATAATAATAATAATAATAATAATAATAATAATAATAATAATAATAATAAAATATTCTAAAACCTGTTTTACTTAATATTTTATTGTTTTAAAAATAAAGATGTTTGCCATATCTAATGAAATATATTTGTTAATTATCTTTGAAATATTTATTGTAATTAATAATTATATTGCAATTAATACTTTTATTATTTTTAATAAAAATATGAATTGTAATATTGGAGAAATTTGATGTGTTTTTATTTGTTATAATATTGTTATATATTGTAAAACAACTAATTGATTTTTAATTACAGCTTAATGATTTTTTAAAATTATATGTAACTGATAGCATATTTTCCATTTCTCTTTATTTAGGTTTTTCAGAGGAGTTTGTTTTTTAGGATTGTTCAGAATTTTTCAGAAGATGTTTTTGGATAGGATATGAAATAAAATAATCTCAAGAATTGCCGCGTCTTTATTATACTCCTGCTATGGTCAAAATTGAAGAGGTCCTAAGGAAGGATTTTACCATTTGACCACATATATATATATATATATATATATATATATATATATATATATATATATATATATATATATATATATATATATATATATATATATATATATATATATATATATATATATATATATATATATATATATATATATATATATATATATATATATATATATAAAATATATATATATATATATATATATATATATATAGATATATATATATATATATATATATATATATATATATATATATATATATATATATATATATATATATATATATATATATATATATATATATATATATATAAGCCAAGCTATTTCCATTAGTGGTAATCTAGTTTTTTGACCGATTGTTTTTAGGTTTCAAATGTTATTTAATTATATCATTTTCTTTTCCAATTTGAGGTACACAGGTTTTAGTGACTATTGGTTTATAGTTTTTTTATTTATTTTCTGCACATGTATGCCAGGATCTTTTCTTATTATATTTTTAAATATATCCTTATTATTTAAATATATTCTTATTATATTTTTTGAATGATAGTTTTAGGTTTTCCACTTATCCTGTAACTGTACATGTATGTATCTAAAGAACAAGAAGAAGCAAATAAAAGCAAGAGGGGAAAAAAGGTGAAGCAACAAAAGATTTAAAAGTTGATTTAAAATAATAGTAGCAGTTAACATTGTTTAAGAGTCAATATTTATATTATATTTTAAAAAAAAATTTTATATTTATATTATAAAATTTTATACTCACAACCTAATATAAAAATAAATACAATACAATTTATTCCGTTTTGGTTTAAATATTACACTTTCTAATCAAGACCGTAAAAGGAAATTCAAACAAGGTCGTTGACTTTAAATTACTGCAAACAAATTGCATTGCAAAGCTACGAAAATTCTTAATTGAAATTGCAATGTGCAAGTAGAGTAGAAAATACATCAAAATAATTTTACGTATTGATCCTTATTGATATATATATATATATATATATATATATATATATATATATATATATATATATATATATATATATATATATATATATATATATATATATATATACATATATATATATATATATGGCATATTTGTAGATATATATATATATATATATATATAATATATATATATATATATATATATATATATATATATATATATATATATATATATATATATATATATATATATATATATATATATATATATATATATATATATATTTATATATATATATATATATATATATATATATATATATATATATATATATATATATATATATATATATATATATATATATATATATATATATATATATATGTATATATATATATATATATATATATATATATATATATATATATATATGTACATATATATATATATATATGTATATATATATATATATATATATATATATATATATATATATATATATATATATATATATATATATATATATATATGAAGTTGCACTTTCAACGACAAAATCACGAAAGCCATATCTTGAAAACTACTATACCTACAGTTAAAATAATTACATT
>JABUQX010140318.1:0-5000 GCA_015478945.1 Trachelipus rathkii
ATATATATATATATATATATATATATATATATATATATAGATATATATATATATATATATATATATATATATATATATATATATATATAAGTATATATATATATATATATATATATATATATATATATATATGGTGGCGGGAGAAAATGAGAATGGTAGGAAGGTGATTGATTTCTGTGAAGAGAGAGGTATGTGTGTAAGTAATACTTTCTTTAAACACAAGAGTATCTATAAGAATACTAAGTTGGAGTAGGTAGAGATGGTATCGAAGTGAAGTATGATTGATTTTGTTGGTGAAGAAGGAGATGTTGAAGTATTTGTTGGTAAATCAGTGAGGTGTTTAGAAATGGGATTATCGGATCATTAGTTGTTCCATGTAAAATTAAGTTAGTGGGGACTTGAATGGAGAGGAAAGGTGATACGGAGGGAAGAGGGTAAAATTAAGAGTGGAGAAAATTTAGTGGAATAGCAATAAGGATAAGTACAAGAACTCTCAGAAAAAAAAATCAGTTGGAATGTGGAACAAGCTGAAACTAAATAAATCTGAAGCAATTGTTAGTAGTGCAAAGGAAGTATGTGGATGTGCTAAAGTAGGAAGTAAGAATGCTAACAGTGAGTGGTGGAATGAAGAGGTGATGCAAGCGGTTAAAAGTAAAAAAAAAAGCGTGGTTGAATGTACTAAAAGCAAATGATGAAGTTTCAAAAGAAAGATGCTTGGAATTATAAAAGAAGAAAAAAGAAATGCTAAAAGATGCGTACGTGCAAGAGAAAAGAAGAGGTAAATGAACAGTTTGGAAGGGGGATGAAGGGGGACATACAAGGGAATAGGGAAGCTCTCTGAAAGAAGGAAAGGTTAAAAATTAGAATAAGGGGAACCTGCTCAGAATAATGAATAGGGATGGTGTTTTTGTAACTGATGAAATGGATGTGAGGGGAGTGTGGAAAGAACACTTCGAAAATCTGTATAATATTGGCAGTAATGAAGAGGTGATAGTGACTGTGTGTGGGTTTGATGGTGTAAGGAGTAGGTATTTTTGGGATGAGGTTATTAGCAAAGAAGAGGAAATGGGTAGAGTGAGATAGTTGAACTAAATCTGCAGGTATAGATGAAATTATTGGTGAAATGATCAAGAACGGAGGCAAGATGATTGAGTGGATCTGGAAGTTGTGTAATAAAGCCTTTATGAGGGTATAGTTTCGAGGGATTGAAGGAGAGCAGTAATAGTACCCTTATATAAGGGTAAGGGAGATAAGGGGAACTGTAGAAATTATAGGGGAATTAGTTTATTGAGTGTTATAGGGAAGAAATATGTTGGTATTTTGGTCGAAAGAGGTGCTGAGGACTAAAGGATTGATTGTTGAAGAACAAGGTGCGTTTAGAGGTGGTAGAGGTGATCAAATCTTTACATTGAAGCAAATGATAGAGAAATGAGGGAGAAGAATAAATTGTATTTAAGTTTTATGAATTTGCAACAGGAGTATGATAGGGTTATTAGGAAGATACTTATGGCAGGTGTTAGTGATATATAGTGTTGGTGGTAGACTGGAATCAAAAGAATGTATGACGATAGTGAGGCGTGTAAGAATAAATGGTGTCAAAGTGATTGGTTTAATATTAATAGCGGAGTGAGGCAGGGTTGTGTTAGTCTCCTTGGTTATTTCAATTTATGAAAGAATTGAAGGTGGGCGTGACAGGAAATGGTGTTAGAATGATGGAGAATGGAGATGAGTGGAGGGTGCCCTACCTATTATATGCGGATGATTTGGTTTTGTGTGGCGAATCTGAAAAGAGTTTGAGAGAATTGGTAGGAGATTTAAGTAATGGTGTAAGTAGGAGGGGGTTTGAAAGTAAAACGTAGATAAGAGTAAGGTTATGGTTGTGAGTGAGGACAGTCCTCAGTGTGAAGTTATGTTAGATGGTGAGCAGCTGGAACAAGTGTCTGAGTTTAAATATTTAAGGTATATGTTGGATGCCAGGAAGGTGGCTGGTGCAATAAAATCGTTGGTGAATGTATAGGGACTAAGTCTTTAGAGTGCTAGGGTCTTACATGACGCTATGTTGTTACCTGTGTTATTGTATAGTAGTGAGACTATGGTCTGGAATAATAAGAAGTATAGATCTAAAGTTCAATGTGTTCAGATGGACAATCTTAGGGGCATGCTAGGTGTGAGAAGAATTGATAAAATGAGGAAAGAACATATTAGAGAGTTGTGTGGTGTGAAGAAAGGGGTAAATGAGAGAATAAATGAAAGTATGTTGAGATGGTTTGGTCATGTGGAAAGGATGAATGATAGTCGGTTTTTAAGCGGACGTATAGCGAGTGTGTTGGAAACCGACTGGCTGGGAGATCGAAGAGCGGTTTCTGTCATTAGACGATTGTCTGAAGGAGAGAAATAGTTTGGCAGAGGCGAGAATAAAAGTGCATAATAGGAGAGAATGGCGGGGTTTTGTGAGGGGTTATGGTTATGGCCCACCTGGGCCAAGGGATGAACATCTACACTGACGATTACTTATAGTGAGGGGCCCGTCGCAGTCCTAGCGGCTAGGGTGACGCTTGATCGCGACGAGTCCTGGCTGGCAATGGTACAGAGGTGGGAGGGTAAGGCTGGACTTCGACTTTGTCATATACCCTTTCACTGCTTTTCTTTTTCTGATGCTTCTTACGCACCTTACCACCAGTCTTGGGGAGAAAAAGGTAGATGAAGAATTTATATATATATATATATATATATATATATATATATATATATATATATATATATATATATATATATATAAATATATATATATATATAATATATATATATATATATATATATATATATATATATATATATATATATATATATATATATATATATATATATATATATACGGTATATATATATATATATATATATATATATATATATATAATAATAATAATAATAATAAAAATAATAATAAAAATAATAAAAAAAATAAAAATAATAAAAAAAAAGACACAATAATAATAATAATAATAATCAGATCATGTGAAATGTAATAATTATATGCCCTAGAGCACAAATAAAACTTTACTAAGTAATAAAATCTACTTTATATATTGCATACCTCTTTTAACATATTGTATTTACTGTATTTTAATGCTAAATACCCTAAAAAGACTTGATATATATGAAAAAAAGTAATTTAAAAAAACAAAAAAATCAAAAATTTTGGCCTTTGGTCTTAAAAAACATTTTTTTTTAAAAAAAAATTTTTTTTTAACCCAACCTCATATATATATATATATATATATATATATATATATATATATATATATAGTTTCTTATATATATATATATATATATATATATATATATATATATATATATATATATATATATATATATATATATATATATACAGTATATATATATATATATATATATATATATATACATATATATATATATATATATATATTTTTAATGTTCAATTTCGAAACTAATATATGTTTGAAAGAAAATTTTGATAGTAGAAAGAAGAGGTATATGCCGTAAGGGGTATTAGACCCTCCGCAGCGATGGATCTCGTACCTTGCCTACCATGCAATCATACTAAAACGGTCGTTAGGGTTTGGTTTTAAACCAAATGTTTAAACCATAAAAACAATGTTTTAAAACATTAAAACAATTCTTTTTTTTCCCATGAGCATTTGTATTTTCATATTCTAGTTTTTATCTGCAAAAAGCATTAATATTATTAAAAAGCAAGAGTGAAATATATATATATGATAATGGAACTGAGAATATATACAAAGAAACAAATAAATATATATATATATATATAAAAAAGAGTATATATATATATATATATATATATATATATATATATATATATATATATATATATATATATATCACCATGCGCCTCCGTTTTGGGTCATCCCCTGTCGTTTGCAATGCTTATTCACCGGACCCTCTCTTCATTTAGTCGATGTTCATCCACCTGGTCCAGCGTCCAGCCCCTCTTCGCCACCGCCTCCGCCCCTCCATCCTTCCATCTTTTCCTTGGTCGTCCCGCCGGTCTTCTACCTGCAGGCTGCCATGCATAAAATCTAGCCGGGTATCTCTCTTCATCCATCCTTCTGATGTGTCCATACCATCTCAGTTGTTGTCTCTCGATCAGATCCTCCACCGCCTCGACCCCCAACTCCTCTCTTATCTCAGTATTTCTTCTTCTCTCTCTTGTGGTCACCCCCACTATCAACCTCAACACCCTCATCTCCGCCGCCACGATCTTACTCCTTGTTCTAGTTGTAAGTGTCCACGACTCCGACCCAAACAAAAGTACCGGTCTCAGAATCGTGGTATAAATAAGTGTTTTAACCTGTCTCGTCACATGTCTGTTTCTCAGCAAGGGATACAACTGACCAACTCCTCTAGAGTAGTTCATTATTCTTTCCTCTATTTCACCCTCCATCATTCCACAGCTGTTTACCGTAACTCCCAAATACTTAAAGTTCCTCGCATCTTTTATTCTTTCCCCACCGATCTCTATGTTTAAGTTCTCTCCTTCTCTAGCTATCTTCATCACTTCAGTCTTTCTCATATTCATCCTCAATCCCCTCCGTCGCAGCACCTCCTCCCATCTAATCAGTACTCTCTGTAACGTCTCCCTGTCTCTTGCAACTAGAGCAATATCGTCCGCATACGCCATTACAACAATCTCCTCCTCCTCCACCCCAATCTCTCGCATACACTTGTCCATATACAGGATGAACAACAACGGTGACAACACTCCTCCCTGTCTAACACCTGTCTTCACTCCAAACCACTGTCCTATCCCATACGCTGTCCTAACGGCACTTTCACTTACTGTGTAAAGTCCCCTTATCACTCTAATCAACTTGGGTTCTATCTGATAGTAGCGATCCTCGAGTGTCTCCCAAAGTTTTACCCTAGGTACACTGTCAAATGCCTTCTCTAAATCCACAAAAGCCACATACATTTCCTTATCCCACTCCCAGCTCTTC
>JABUQX010140318.1:10000-12500 GCA_015478945.1 Trachelipus rathkii
CTGTATGTGCATGTAAGATGGCAGATTTGCACAGGCGCGGGCTTACTATCGACTTTACTAACATCCGTGGCTTGCAATCTAACTCTGCATCCGTGGAATACCACCTCTCTAACTCTAACCCTAACCTTTTGCTCCTGTCTGAGACCCAGATGTCTAGGAATTCATCCTCTAACTTGTTTAATATGTCCAACTATAAATTATTTTATAATTTCCGTCTGAAGTGTGGAGTATGTGTGCCTACAAACATAAACACCTAACATGTCTTAAGAATCTCGACCTCCCGAACTTTGATGTTCTGTATTTTCTAAAAATTCTTTCTTCCTTCTACTGCACAACTAGCTTGCTACTGTTCTCCTGGTAACAGAACAGATTTTCTCACGACTTTTTGAATATCTTACAACTTCTCAGCGACTGTTATATCTTCTCATCCAAATACTGAGGTCCCCTATTTAGGGATTTCAATGTACATAACACTGAATGGTTGGGTCCTCTCATACTGATTTAGGTGGGGAGGAAGTCGAATCTATTCAGCATTCTCAACGATCTAGAGCAACTAATCAAAGAACCCACACACATTCCTGATCGTCCCAACCAATTCTTACACTTGACCTATATTTCACCACTAGTCCTTCTCTATAAATACACCACCTTCGTTCCTATTGGTAAATCAGAGCCCAACCTTATATCTCTTAATTTTAATACTTTCTCTCCAATGTTCCACGATTCTGCCCTAAACGTTTTTCTGTCACTTAATCGCTGATTAAGGTTTTGTTAGTTTCATGCTAACTATAATCAGGTTTTGACTAAGCTGACGATCTGGTTTCTGGCCGATAAGGTAATCCGTAATCGTTGATGGATGTGCAGGTTCATCCCTTTCTTCGACCAAATCTTTCTCCTAATCCATGGTTCGACCAGCTGTTGCCTCTTCGGGCCATTCAGGTTGAGACAGTGCGTATCGGAATGGAAAATCTCGTTCTCCTATCACCTTGCTAATTTTTCATTCAAGAAGAAATCGTTGTAGGATATTCTCTGACGAGCAAAGGGATCATCAACGAAAGGTGCTAACCCCTAGGTTCTCCCACTGGAAAACCTCCTTTCTGCTCCCTGCGCCAAAACATCTCTAACAACTTCTGTAAATCTGCCTTTCCTCCTCCTTCCTCCTCCTCTCAGGTATCCTATGTCTTTGCCTGTGATTATATTTGATCGGGTGCATGGACCCTGAAATCTATGAACGTTGGGAAGGCGGGTGGATGGCGTTCCTTCCCGAATTTTGAGGGAATGGGCCTTGTGCTGACCCTGCTCCCTCATTCAACTATATTCTATGTCTCAAAAACTAATTTACCAGTTGGAAGGGCGCACACGTCCAACACATTCTTCAACTCATTTCAATTCTGCTCCCTCTTTACTTCTAGAATTGCCTCTTGTCTTAATCTTTCCGATTCTCTTCTCGCTGATTAGAATTTCCGGGTGGGGTCGCCTCAACCTTGTGAAATTTAATTTTTTAAAAACTCAACTCTAACTCTCTAAAACACCTTCCAACTTTCCTTTCTCTTTCGACGGTTCTCTCCTCCTGTTGACAATATAAACATCCTTGCCCTTAACATAAACAAAAATGTTTTGAAACCTCACATCACAACGGTTGTTAGGGCGGCCTCAAGAAAGTCTGAGTTCTGTTTAGACTGCGAGACTTTTTTTTCTTCTTCTCAGTTATTCCCCATACAAGGGCCTCATCCGCCTTTGTATGGAGTACTGCTCTCCTATCTTGGGGGGAAAGCTCTGGTCTCACCCGGCTTTTGACAGGGTCGAGTCAAAAGCCAAAAGACTTATAAACTGTCCCATGTTTAATTTCTCTTGACCATCTATCTTGTGGCGCGATGTTTGTCTCTTTATCTTTCTATAGGTACTGCAGCGGCAGGTGTTTCGAGGCGGAACTTGTCACCGTGTACCACCACTTTTACGAGTTCTCAGGCGAATATTGGTAACTCCCATATTACGTCTGACACTGCGGTGCTTCTTCTGCCACCCGGTTTTGTGGAATTCTCTCTCCATTCTCTGTGTTTCCTGCTGAATTCAATTCACTTCAAAGCTTGCGTCTGTGCTCATCTGCGTACTTTCGTTATGTGTGAACTTCTCTCTCTGAGGAGTACACACCTTGAATAGAGCTTTTGCCCGTGAGTGGTGTTACAATCTGTGAATAAAGGCTATATATATATAAGTTATATATATGTATATATATATATATATATATATATATATATATATATATATATATATATATATATATATATATATATATATATATATATATATATATATATATAGTTTTTTTTTTTGCTGTCGTTGTCTGCCGCGTTCTAGCCACCTAGGGCCGCCCTCATATTCTGCCGCCCTAGGCATTTGCCTAGTTTGCCTAGCGGTTAAGAGGGCCCTGGTGATATCGCCAAAATAATCTTGCCAGTAGTCATTATATAGATATATATATATATATAGCAGATAGTAA
>JABUQX010140318.1:15000-20000 GCA_015478945.1 Trachelipus rathkii
TTTTATATATATATATATTATATATATATATATATATATATATATATATATATATATATATATATATATATATAATATATATATATATATATATATATATATATATATATATATAAAGAGAGATAGATATATATATGTATATATATATATAAGTATATATATATATATATATATATATATATATATATATATATGTATATGTATACATATATATATATATATATATAATATAAATATCTATATATATATATATATATATATATATATATATATATATATATATATATATATATATATATATATATATATATTAGATAACTGAAATTGTAATGTAATGATCTTATGTCATTTATAACAGAATTTTAAATACAATGTTACTATTTGAATTTATTATTAATATCGTTCTTAAAAACTGAAAAAAAATGAGACCGCACACTAGATTTGGAGACCTGCGATTGGCTGTTGGATATTGATGACGTCAAGGTTATTAGCCAATCGGATAGTGGTACTTAATAGTGCACTTAACAGTTTTTACTTTCCCCTAATTTAGAGGAGTTTTAGTTGAGGTATGCTTCAAAAGGATAGGTAAGGTATCCTTCAAAATTGCTACCTTAACGGCTGGTGGTGTCGCCTACCAGGACCCGAGTTTTCGCGCCGCTACTCCCAATGTGTGATAGGACTGAGCCCCAAAACTTGGAAAGGCTCGTGGATAGGTGAAAATTGGTGAGTGGATAGAAGAGGAAGGATGAGTCAGAGTCGAAGCCGGAGTTGGCGCAAGAAGAAAAGCTCAGAGTAAGTAACTGAGGAAAACGGATGAAGGAGGAAGGAACAAAAAAAATAGGAGTTGAGAAAGAGAACAGAGCATGTTGCTGAGTGGTCTCATGTGCCTGAGCAAATGATCCGGAGCCGGAGCCGGAGCCGGCTAAGGAATCTTGAAAGATGTTTATAATGGTTCAAGTAAGGTATCCATATATGTTTTTTAAGAGCGTAGATTCCGAGTTTGTGGGTATCAGACCCATCAAAGGTGCCTAAGAAACCCTTTGAGGATGTCCCAATTAAAGACAAGGAATGCGTAACAGATGAAAATGGGGGACGGAATAAAAAGAAGGAAAGAGAAGAAGTCTCATATGAATTCTCAAATGAGTCATGATAGGTGTCGGCGCCGGAACTGGCCGGTGCCGAGGTAGTACGCGATTACTTAACATCATAATATTGGTGTTAATGTATGTACAAAGGACGATTCAATTTTGAGGCTTTTAGAACCCTCAAGTATTTCTGAGGACCCCCTTGATGGTGGGGCCCAACTGCAAACGAAGGAAGATGGAGGAAGGAAGTAAGAAGGATGAATAAGAAGCCTCATATGTCGGAGTAAACAAGCCAGTTTCGTGAGCGATTCCAGTGCTGGTGCTGGAGACCGTGCGGTGCTGGCTTAGTAAAGATACGCTTAATAATACAATATTGCACACGGGTCATGTTATAAGGACATAGAACATAAATTAACTAGTTTCAGAACTCTCAAGGGTGTCTATGAACCCCCACGGAAGGGTGTGGGATTCCCCGTCGAAAACCACAGAATGTATAACAAAAGAAGAATTGCCCATAGTGCGTAACAGAAAGCAGAATGACGAAGGATGATGATGATGATTCCAAAGGAATCAGAAATGGTAAGGTACCCATTTGAGATGGAGACTGAACCCCAAAACGGGGTTTTACCTTCAAAATGAATTTTTTAAGGGTAATAAGCTATTAAATACATAGACGAATCCTCTAACATTAGCCCTATCTTGCACATAAACATGAAACTTAAGACAGCTAGCTTAAGTGATATTCTCTTGGACGATCACAATGCCAGTCAAATGTTGCACAAAATATAAAACTCAGCACAATTATGCAATTCCCCTTTAAGTATTTGCCGTTCAGCCTAACTTAATCTATCATTACCTAACTGGACTTAATACACCAGACTAACATTGTCTAACATAACCTGGCTCATATCACTTATTAATTGCGACATCTCTCTCTCTCTCTCTCTCTCTCTCTCTCTCTCTCTCTCTCTCTCTCTCTCTCTCTCTCTCTCTCTCTCTCTCTCTCTCTCTCTCTCTCTCTCTCTCTCTCTCTCTATCTACCTATCTATCTATCTATCTATCTATCTATCTATCTATCTATCTATCTATCTATCTATCTATCTATCTATCTATCTATCTATCTATCTATCTATCTATCTATCTATGTATGTATGTATGTATGTATGTATGTATGTATGTATGTATGTATGTATGTATGTATGTATGTATGTATGTATGTATGTATGTATGTATGTATGTATGTATGTATGTATGTATGTATCTATCTATCATCTATCTATCTATCTATCTATCTATCTATCTATCTATCTATCTATCTATCTATCTATCTATCTATCTATCTATCTCTTCATTTATTACCCTTTGAAATTTCATTTTAAAGATAAAACCCCGTTTTGAAGTTCGGTCACTATCTCAAATGAGTATCATAGCATTTCAGATTCTTCTGGAACCATCATCACCCTTCGTCGTTCTACCTTCTCCTACACACTCTGTGCAATTCTTCTACTGCTATGCATTCTGTGCTTTTCTGCGGGGAGCCTCACCCCTTCCCGTAGTGGTTCACAGACACCCTTGAGAGTTTTGAAAATGTATTCATGTTCTACGTCCTTATAAACATATACATTGACACCAATATTGTATTATTAAACACATCTTTACTAACCCGGCAAAGCACCGGCACCAGCACATGGATCAACTCTGGCTCTGACAATGGCTCATTTGCTCCGACATATGAGACTTCTTCTTATTCCTTTTTCTTATTTCCATCCTCCGTCTTCTTTCGTCTTCCTCTGTCATGTAATCTGTGCTTTTCAGGTGGGCCCCACTCAAGGGGGGTCCTCAGACACCTTTGAGGGTTCTGAAACCCTCAAAATTAAGATCTACGTTCTTTAAAACAAATACATTAACAATAATATTATGGTGTTAAGTAAATGTTTACTAACTCGGCACCGCAGCGCCACCGCACGGCACCACACTGGTTCCGGCGCCGACACTTATAATGACTCATTTGAGCCTTCATTTGAGACTTCTTTATTCTTTATTCTTATTCTTTATTCCTTCTTCTTATTCTGTCCTCTATCTTCATCTACTACGCAATCTTTGTTTTTTTCAATTGGGGACCCCCTTCAGGGTTAGTCCTTAGGCACCTTTGATGAGTTTGCCACCCACAAAATTGGAATCTACCTCCTAAAATACATAAATAAGAACACCTTACTTGAACCATTATAAATATATTTCAAGATTTCTAAGCCGGTACCGGCTCCGGCTCCGGCTCCGGCTCCGGCTCCGGCTCCGGCTCGGCTCGGCTCCGGCTCCGGCACATGAGACCACTCAGCAACATGCTCTGTTCTCTTACTTAACTAATATTTCTTATTGTTCCTTCCTCCTCCTTTATCCGTTTTCCTCAGTTGAGCACTCTGTGCTTTTCTATCTACGCCGGCTACGGATCCAGCTCATTTGATCCGACACTTAACTTAGGTTCAGTACTCTGGTTTATCCTTCCTCTTCTATCCACTCGCCAATTTTCATCTATCTATGAGCATTTCGAAGTTTTAGGGCTCAGCCCCATTACACATTGGGCATAGCGGCGAGAAAACTCGGGTCCTGGTAAGCGACGCCACCAAGGGCAGCAAGGAAGTAAAAATTGTTAGGTACACTATTAGGTACCGCTCTCTGATTGGCTAATAACCGTGACGTCATCTATATCCATCGGCCAATCACAGGCCTTCAAATCTAGTGCGCGATCTGATTGTAACTACTATATATATATATATATATATATATATATATATATATATATATATATATATATATATATATATATATATATATATATATATATATATATATATATATATATTATAAATAAACTAAAACAATAAAACTTGATTTAATAATGAAGTCAAAATAAATAAAGAAGAATTATATAATCCGCCAATATTGTTTCAGAAGAAACAGATACAATAACTTCAGGTTGCAAATATACAGGAAACTATTTAAAATGGAGATACAGTTTTGAATTCTTGCCTATATACTTACTAAAATCTTGTAAAAGGTCATATTCACTTCAATGATGCATGCCGCGATCTTAAATATTTAAATTTAATTTAAAATATTGGTAACTTTTTTTTCAACTTTGCAATTCAATTTGAATAATTGCGCTTCATGTTAAGGATATATATATATATATATATATATATCTCTCTCTCTCTCTCTCTCTCTCTCTGGGTTGGGATCTATAAGATAGGAATTTATAAAAAAAAGGTATGATAGAGGTAGCAAAGGTGTTAGACTGGTAGAAGAATGGAAAGTGGAGGTGCATTACCTATTATATGCGGATGATTTGGTTTTGTGTGGCGAATCTGAGGAGAGTTTGAAAGGATTGGTAGAGGGATTTGGCAGGGTGTGTAAAAGGAGAGGTTTGAAAATAAACGTAAATAAGAGTAAGGTTATGGTTGTGAGTGAGAATAGTCGTTGGTGTGAAGTTATGATGGATGGCGAGCAACTGGAACAATTGTTTGGGTTTAAATATTTAGGAAATATGTTGGATGAAAAGGGAACGGATGATGCAGAGTGTAGTAGGAAAGTTGTGAATGGCATGAAGGTGACTGGAGCAATTGAATCCTTGGTGGACGTAGAAGGATTAAGTCTTGAGTGCGATAGGGTCTTACATGAGGGTATGTTGTTACCTGTATTAATGTATTGTTGTGAAACTATTGTCAGAAATAAGAGGTATAGACCTAAAGTACAATGTATTCATATGGACAATCTTAGGGGCGAGTTAGGTGTGAGAAGAATTGATTAAGTTAGGAATGAGCTCATTAGGGAGTTGTGTGGTGTGAAGAAAGGAGTAAATGAAAGAACAATTGAAAGTACATTGAGATGGTTTGGTCATGTGAAAATGATAGATGATAA
>JABUQX010140320.1:0-30883 GCA_015478945.1 Trachelipus rathkii
GTTGTACTTCGTTCCTTTGATTTGGCACTAGAACTCTTGTAGAATTATCGTTAAACGTTTTCGCGTTTTTCCTGCGCCATACCAATATATATATATATATATATATATATATATATATATATATATATATATATATATATATATATATATATATATATATATCTATATATATATAATATATATATATATATATATATATATATATAGTATTAGGTATTCAAGATTCTCCGTTCTATCCTATGACGTCACCACAAGTGCTCATGTACTTTCATGAATGTATTTAAGCCATTCCAGAGTGTGTTTATGCTGTTCGTATGACGTCATCATAAACCGTTCATATACCGTTCATAAGCCGTTCAATCCTCTGAGCTACTTTCATGAACCGTTCTATCCTATGATGTCACGACATGCTAGGTGTCCAGTGATCGGGTGTTGCAAAACAATGTTGCATGCAATGTTGCAAATGTTAAAAATGATTGATTTGCAACATTTGCAACATTTTGCAACATTGATCTTTTCGGCATTTTCGATGTCGGGGAAGAGTTTGGGTACACCCTCAAGGCCCCAGGACCGAAAGATCACGTCATCTTTGTATCTACTGCCTCTCCAACGATGATGAGCGTTTGCTAGCTAGTCCATTTACGTGGCGTAGCCCCGTACATGGGCTAGTTTACTTATTGGTTGTCTGCCTGCGCGGTACCATTGCGTGGGACCTCACCGGTCACGTCGACGCCACAATATTAATATATATATATATATATATATATATATATATATATATATATATATATATATATATATATATATATATATATATATGCTATATATATATATATATATATATATATATATATATATATATCTGTTTATATATATAGATATACGAAATCAAAATATATATATATATATATATATATATATATATATATATATATATATATATATATATATATATATATATATATATATATATATATATATATATATATATATACATATATTTATATAATAATAATAATATTAGCAATATATATATATATAATAATAATATATATATATATAATAATAATAATAATAACAATATATATATAATATATATATATAATAATATATATATATATATATAATAATATATATATATATGTGTCGAGTTGGAGATTGTGATTAGGCAAAATCCAGTATATGTATAATAATATATAATATATATATATGTAATAATAAAAAGAATAAAATTCTCCTTAATAATAATAACTATTCTTCATTTATATTAATTTAGAAACATAGATAAATATATATATATTTGTAATATAATATATATATATATGTATATATATATATATGCTAACAACAATAATATATATATATATATATATATATATATATATATATATATAACAACTTAATATATATATATATATATATATTAGCGAAAATGCAAGAGAATGAATGGTTTCATTCCACATATTCTAACATTTGAATTTCAATAGACCTACAACACTCGAAAAAGAATTTAGTAATTTTTAATGAAACTTAAGTCGATTACGATTCCAATATCCCCGTATTTATAAAACTAACAGCTCAATTTTATTAAAACCACACAAAATCAGTAATAAATAAATATAATAAATAATATAAAAATCGTATTATTACTAACTAAAACTCCACACAAAATCATTCCCATTAATAACATGAAAATGGAGCTACTGCTGGTCTGCAGAGGCATGCTACAAAGTAGCCGAGGAAGAGTCTGTGGCTCAAGCGCGTTTTCTCAGATTCTGGTTGAGTCAATAATTTTAAATGAAATTATGAAATAAATAAGTCGGTATAAGAGAGGATCAAGTTAGCATAAAATTATCAATTAGTTAATTATTATACTTATGTTATTAATAATATTATTATTATTTCTTGCTAAAGAAATTTAAATAGGGATTATTTAAAAAAATATGACTGCTACTGAGTAGTCAGGTACATCCAAAGTTGCTTATCTTTAGAGAATAAGGAATTTTGACTCAGAGAGTAACAATTACCAGTCGCTTCTACTATTACAAAAGGAATAGAGTGAAATTGATGCCGGCATCTTAAAGATACTTTGAAAGATATCATTATATATATATATATATATATATATATATATATATATATATATATATATATATATATATATATATATATATATATATATATATATATATATATATATATATATATATATGATATATGATATATATATATGCTGATTTTTTAATATTTTTGGGGATCTCACTTCTGAAGGAAAGTAGGCGTTGCCTACTCTACCTACCCCCTGCCACTGATATATATATTATATATGTAACATATATATATATATAAATATATATATATATATATATATATGTATATAATATAATATTCTAATATATATATATATATATTTATATATATATATATATATATATATATATAATAACATATATATATAATATATATATATATATATATATATATATATATGCTGCTACTAATAACAACAACTATATATATATATATATATATATATATATAATATATATATATATATATATAATAATATATATGTATATATAATAATAATATATATTTATATATATATATATATATATATATATATATATATATATTTATATTTAACCCCTGGAGGCGACACAAATTAAATAAATTAACGAAATTTTTATTAATTCTTATGCACTAATTTATTTGAACACAGAATTATTTTTTCACCATTAATATGCTTGAAATATAGTTGTAGGAGTCCGAGCTTTCGTTTCCGTGGCGGGTAACATCTTCAGGAACTGATGAGCAAAGTGAAATGATGATAAGATTACAGTTCTGTATTCTGGCAACCTGGTTAAAAATTAAGAGGAACAGAGTATTTGGTTAAATTAGTTTGAGGTAATTTTTCAGCTTGTTAGATTTGTTTATATGTAAATTGGTAATGTCGTCTATTAACTTTAGATCATGCATATTTCAAATGTCAAAATAAATATTATAAACAGATTAACGGTCTCAGTATGGGTTCTCCCCCTCTCCCCCACCTTAAGTAACATATACATGGAGTTAATAGAACAATACATCATTTTTTCCAACCCACTTTTTGATTCAAAAGTTTGGCTCGGATATGTAGACGTTTTTGCTTTAGTACCGAAAGAAAATAACACAAATCAATTCTTAAATTTTATTAACAGTATACATCATGATATTAAGTTCACCGTCGAATTTTCCAATAATAATACCATTTCATTTCTTGATATCCTCATATCCTGGTCCCAAAATAATTTCCCCACCTACCAAATACATAGAAAACTAACAGCTTCCGATTCATACATACACTGGTATTCAGACCATGAAACATCCACCAAAATCGCTACACTATCCAATTTATCTTTTAAGAGCTCTTAGAATTTGTGACACAATATACCTAGAAACAGAAAAAACAAAATCATAAATACTTTCAAAAAATTAAACTATCCACAACCTATAATTTACAAAGCTTTCAAACTTGCTAAAACCAAACATCTTAATCCAAACACAAATCTTAATAGTTATACAAATATACTACCTATACCAAACGTAAACACACAATTACTTAAAAAACATATACCAAACTCCATACTAACTACAAAATCCAACCTCACAACTCTCAAACACGCACTTAAACCTAAAAATTCACATCCCAATCTAAATTCCGGCATTTATAAAATCCCTTGCCTAAACTGCAATAAGCACTACTTAGGTGAAACCAACAACTTTGACACACGTATCAAGCAACATAAACATGATTTACAGGATGATAAACTTTCCTCCTCATTAACCATACATAGGAAAAACTACAATCACTTAATTAACATTACATCTTCCAAACTCATAATACCCATACAAGATACCACAACAAGAAAAATAACCGAGTCCTTTTTAATAAAAAATACCCAAAACTACAATACTCAAGCTGGAATCCCTTTCATAGACGACATTACCAATTTACATATAAACAAATCTAACAAACTGAAAAATTACCTCAAACTAATTTAACCAAATACTCTGTTCCTCTTAATTTTTAACCAGGTTGCCAGAATACAGAACTGTAATCTTATCATCATTTCACTTTGCTCATCAGTTCCTGAAGATGTTACCCGCCACGGGAACGAAAGCTCGGACTCTTACAACTAAATTTCAAGCATATTAATTGTGAAAAAATAATTCTGTGTTCAAATAAATTAGTGCATAAGAATTAATAAAAATTTCGTTAATTCATTTAATTTGTGTCGCCTCCAGGGGTTAAATAATATCATTAATTATAACTCTACGTCTATTGTAGATTCATTATCAGTATATATATATATATATATATATATATATATATATATATATATATATATATATATATATATATATATATATATATATATATATATATATATATATATATATATATATATATATATATATAAAGAAGATGAAAAAGAAGAAAAAGTCTCATATGGAGGAGTAGCTGAGTCATGGGATGTATCGGTGCCCTAACCGGTATTAGTGTGTTTATATATGTTTTCAGTACTCGCAAATGAGCAGCTTAATGGGCTCTCATCTGAAAAAAGAAAAAGAATTGCACAGAATGATGATTCCAGATGAATCAGAAATGGGACCGAACTCCAAAACGGGGGTATAGAGCTGAAATGGGATACGAGATGGAGGTACTCGAGTCAAAACTTGCCTTTCGACTTACTTTATCAAGCCCGTGTACAAAGATGTATGTAGGTAGAGTTTGTATACATAGATTCTTATATTTTATTTATAGAAAACCTGTTTCATTATTAAAGTTTTTGAAAAACATTTTTATATTTTTGAAAAACATTTTGTTTTTCAAGGAAAAAATTGTCAAATTTTTAATAAAAACACGTTTTTGTGACCTTAAAACAGTAAAGCAGTACAACAAACCCCAATAGGGGTCCCACCCCACCCTCTGTCAATCCCGTGTTTTACTGCTTTACTGCATTACTATATTGATTTACTGTTTTAAGCCTTAGCAAAACAAGCATTTTCATGAAAATAGCTTCGTAATAATAATAATAATAATAATAATAATAATAATAATAATAATAATAATAATAATAATAATAATAATAATAATAATAATAATAATAATAATAATAATATAGAAATTTTATATCAGCTTCTAATTTAATGTGAGATTTACAAGCCTTTTCCAACTTCCTAAAGGTATCAACCGCTTCATGATTGATTTTTTAAGGACTATTCTAGAATAAAATAGAACAACCGCTTTCTGAACTTTTAATCTAATATTTCGCCTGGCCACTTGAGGCATCAAAGGAGACGAGTTCAAGACTAATTTAACAATTGATGAAACAAAATAAATGTTATTTAAATATAAATGTGAAGTAACAAATTAAAGTTTTATAACTAACGTAAATCTAAAATCCTTAAATAATAAATATATCAATAGAGAGATTCTATCTAGCCAAACCTAAAATATGTTCAAAAAAATTTCCATTTCATTGTATTTGATGTTGATAATTGGCTTGTGCTTTTTTATTAAGAGAGACTCAGCCAGCCTCAATTCAAAGAAATTTCCCGCTCGGTGTAAGATGTCAAAATTAGAAATGTCGAGATTGGGTTTGGGAGTTCCATGTTCGTTCTTCAAGTGTTCAAAGATCTTATTGGGCCTGTATCTATGTTGTGAGACGCGGAGTTTGAGAGAATTAGTAGTATACCCGACGTAAGAGGCATTACAGCCATCTTTATTACAGTTAAATTGGTATAGTACATGATTTACATTCTCCTTAGTCCTACTAGCTCTTTTCAGAAAACAGAAGAAAGTTTCAATGGCTTGTAGTAACATCTAAGTTTTATTTCTTTAGTGTTAGATTTGGACTTGATATGATACTGAATTATTTTCTTTAACCTGATATTTTCATAATTAAATCTATCTATCGTTTGCGATAAAAAAGAATGTCAAGCTGTCCTTTTTATCTTCTGCTTTTTCTTCGACAATTTTCTTATTTATAAAAGTTTTAATGATTTTATCTAGTAGATATTGGGGAAGAACCATTGATAGCAAGAAGTTCTGTTTAATTCTTGAGGCTCTGCGTCAAAAGTTTCGGAGTCACGAGCAAATGCGGTAACTCTTTAAACTTTACTGCATAGAGGCTTGCATTTATACGACTGGAAGCTCACAAGCAGAATCTTCGCTATTACGTATCTACAGACAAATCATTAAAACAACTATAAATAAGAAGGTGTCGGCATGAATGATGCGGCAACATTCTTTGCGTCGCAGGCGCGATAGATGGGCAATTATGAAAAATATCGGGTTAAAAATACTGATATCATATAATCCAAATCTAACATAAGAAAATAAAACTTAGATATTACCACAACATGTTTTCTGAAAAACTAATAAGACTAAATGTTTCGCTAGAAACATTTCAATATAAACATTTTTTTACTGACTAAAGCAATTGAAACGGTAGAGCGAGTTGCACTGGAGGCCACCACCTCTCCACCCTGCTGTGCGATACGTCTTTACGCTTTACTGTCCAAGATATAGCTATGTTTAATAAACAGGGGATATATATATATATATATATATATATATATATATATATATATATATATATATATATATATATATATATATATAGTAATAATATAATAATATATATATATATGTAATATATGCTATGTAATATGTATATATGAAATATAATAATATATATAATATGTAATAATAATAATATATATAATAATAATATGTAATATATAATAAATAATAATATAATAATAATAATAATATAATATAATAATAATAATAATATAATATAATATAATATAATAATAATAATAATAATATAATATATATAATAATAATAATATATAACAATATAATATAATATATATGCAAATAATAATATAATATAATAATATATAATAATAATAATATATAATATATATATATGTATATATAATAATAACAAATAATAATAATATATATATATATATAACATAATATATATATATATATAATATATATATAGGGCTTCTTTATGTGTAGGACATGAAAATAGTTTTAACTTAAAAATATTTTTATTACATACTTAAAATATACAGTATGTGCACATGTGTAAATAATCTTTACCTCCACCCACAAACATCATGGTGATCACCTCCTGAAGGGAATGAAACATAATTTCCAGATATCTCATTTCGTATAGTAGTTATTATATAATTGATCACCCTCTGCTTTGCACATGTGTCAAGATTTAGCTCTGCTAAAGTACGTATATTAGATGAAATTTTTAGATAAATAGGTAGGGGAATCTTCGTTTTAAAACGTTCCACGTTGACAATATATGTTTTATACAAAATATTAGTCTCCTTAATTTTCTCTATATGCCCATCCATCATAGGAATCATATTATTATACTTTAAAGTTATATCAAAGTATGTAGTTTCGTGCCCCTCATTCACAGCAGCAGCTGCTCGCATGCTGTGGCCATGTACGTCATCACACGTACATAATATGCGCATCTTTGAAGGGTCCCTGTATGTGTAAGGATGTCTTGTAGAAAAATCCGAAGTATAATTAGTGCATGTGTACCAAGTTTTTAAAATAAACCACAACCTTTGAAAGCGAGTTATAATGTCCATAACAGATGTTCGTACTGTTAGGGTCGGTATCCAACTGATTCCGCATACAATGGTATATAACCTGCTCAGCGAAATACGTGACGTCATAAATATCAATGCCCTGAAACTTTAACTCGGTATATATATATATATATATATATATATATATATATATATATATATATATATATATATATATATATATATATATATATATATATATATATATATATATATATTTATATATATATAACTATTAATATAAATATATAAATATACTCTATTGAAAATATAAATCAATATATAGCAACCAATATATATATATATATATATATATATATGCTATATATATATATATATATATGTATAACAATATATAATATATATATATCATATATATATAGTATATATATATATGTATATATAATAATAATAATAATATAATATAATAATAATATATATATATATATATGTAATATATATATAATAATATATAATAATATATAATATATATATATAATAATAATATATACATAATATATAATAATATATATATAATATATAATATATAATAATAATATAATATATATATATAATATATAGTAATAATAATAATATGTAATAATATATAATAATAATAATAATATATATATGTTATATATATATAATAATATATATATAATATATATAATAATATATAATAATAATAATAATATATATATATACTATATATATATATATACATATATATATATATATAATATATATATATATATATATATATATATATATATATATATATAACTTAACAACATATATATACTCTATATATATATATATATATATATTAGACTTGCTCAAATTAAAGTATGACACAGTTTTTTTACTTTAAAAATGAAATGATATAACTCTTACTCAATATAAATTTTTAAATCCTAAGAATCAATCATTACATAGCGGCATCTTTTACCCTCAAGTAAAAAATATTTCTGTGTCCGCAGTAATATTGCGCCTGAGCGCATAAGGGTCGGTTTCGTGCCACGCTGTCATGACTCAGACCCCTTGTGAAGCTCCCGTGAAGCTCTAGGGTGGATTTTATGACTGTGACAAGTTCTCACTAATAGGTATAGAGTAAGTCTTTGCTTTCTTTTCGACTTGTATCATTTTCTTCTACTACTTCTCTTTTCCGATGCATGTTGAGCACCTTACACCTAGTTTTGGGGGGAAAAAAGGAAGATGATATATATATATATATATATATATATATATATATATATATATATATATATATATATATATATATACTATATATATATATATATATATATATATATATATATATATATATATATATATATATACTGTATATATATATATATATATATATATACTATATTTAATATAATAATAATAATAATATGTAATATATAATAATATAATAATAATAATAACATAATAAAATATATATATATAATAATAACAATAAGCATAAATAATAATAATATATGGAAGTGTTTGTGGATAATGTCTGTATAATAATAATAATTAGTCTATATTTTTATATATATATATATATACAATAATATAATAATAATAATATGTAATAATATAATATATAATAATAATAATATCATAATAATAATAATAATAATATATATGTATATATATGTAATATAGATGTAATAATATATATATATAATAATAATAATAATAATCACAATATATATAATAACTAATTATAATAATAATAAAAATTATAATATTATGTAATAATTATATAATATACGAATATAATATATATATATATATATACATATATATATATATATATATATATATATATATATATATATATATATATATATATATATATATATATATATATATATATATATATATGTTCTGTATATATATATTTATATATATAATACAGGCAACCACCACTCACGGGCAGAGCCCTTTTCAAAAGGAGGCAGAAAAAAATAAAGAAATTATCCAAAAATCAATCACATCCCAAGCTTAATGCAAATCTTTCAGTTTACCACAGACGGAGGACTTAAAGAGAGTGAGATTTTATACATCAGGAAAAACAAATGAAGGCTGAGTCCCAGAGAAGAGAGGTGGTTGGAAAGATGGATGCACCACAAAGAAAAAGCTTGTGGCTCTTAATATTTATAGAAAATTCATGAGAAAGTGGGGCATACCCTCTGCAACGAGAGCGACGCTATAGTGGTGGAATGCGAGAGATCAACTCCCTCAAGCACTTGCTGTTCTTTTACCTATAGTAAAGAGAGAGAGAGAGAGAGAGAGAGAGAGAGAGAGAGAGAGAGAGAGAGAGAGAGAGAGAGAGAGAGAGAGAGAGCACCAACGTCATGTCATTGAGATAGAAGGTCAAGTAGGTTAGAAAGTAAGGGACAGTTTATTATTCTTTTGGCCTTAGCCTCAAACATATTTATGGGAATGGCGGAACCTGAGACCCACAAAATGTGGGATCACGGCTCCATACTATGTCGGATAAGACCCCTATATAATTGGAATAATTGTTCGGAAGAAAAAAGTTACCGCAATCAGAACAGGGCACCCATCATTTTTGAGGACACCTTAGCAAGCAGCAACTTTTGTAATTTGAGGTTTCCAAAATAGTTTATTGTTTATGTTCAGATCAAGAATGTTTGCTGTCACCAGATTAGACAGGATCACCGTCAAAGAAGAAAGGAAAATCGGGAGATGTTTTTGGGAATTAGATGTAAAGAAACTGTTTTCAAATAGTTGAACTTCACAAGATTGGGGCGATCCCACCGCGAAATCCCCTCCAGATTGGCAAGGACAGATTCGGAAAGCTGAAGTCATGAATCATTTCTAAAAGCAAAAGAGAGAGCAGCTTGGAAAAGAGTGGAATAATAGAGAGTTGGGTTATCGGCATAAAAATGAAAAGTGTTATATGTGCAGCTTGGAAGATCGTTAAAGAAAGTAAGAATAAAGTTGGAGATAGAACAGAATCTTGCGGAACACCATACTTAATAGAAAAAGAAGAGGAGGTCGCTCAATCAACAAGTGTCGATATGGAGTGATCTGTTAGAAAATTAGTCATAAGTGAGCAAAGAGAAGCGAAGAAACCTGAAGGAAATAAACTTTGAGAGTGGCGACGCAAGCCATTGACCGGTTAAAGGTTTTCGGTACGTCAATCGCCACCAAACACGACTCACAATAGTTCCCAATGACAGAAAACAATAACAAATCAGTGAGACAGGAGATAATGTTAGCAGTTGAGCTCGAATGTCAAAAACCGCACTGGTGATCAGAAAGGAGGTAATGAATTCTAGATGATCCTGGAAATGAGAGTTGAGAAAAGCATCAAAGATTTTGAACAGAATACAAGAGATAGGTTTAGAACGATAGTTAGAGGGATCAGAGTGGCTTCCCCTTTTCGGGATCGGTTGAACATATGCTCGCTTCCATCACTGAGAGAAGTGTCAGAATTAAGACATAGAGAGGAACCTCCAAACGAATGCAGCCAACATCTCTGAAGCTCACTCCCACAAAACACTGGGAGAAATGCCGTCCGGATCACTAGCCTTCTTGACGTTCATAGATCTCAGGGTCTCACGCACCTGATCATTTGCAATTACATTCGGAGCCATGGAATATCTGAGAGGAGATGGAGTAGGAGGAGGTTTAGCAGAATGGCCCTAGGTGGAATAAGATTAAAAAGCAGGCCGAAGGGATTAGTCTTTCCAGGAGTATTATTAGCTACAGATTCGTCAGAGCGAATGAAAGGAGGAAAAACGGATCTACAGATGTAATAGAAATTTTTTTGGCAATGGCCCAGAAATTCTTACAAGTAGATCCAAGAAGGTCAGGATACTTTTTAATTTCGTATTTTTTATATTTATATTTTTATTTTTATTTTTATTTTTATCATAAATTTTGTTTTGATTATTTTTTCTCTTTATTTTATTTATTTATATTTTTCTTTATATTTATATTTTATATTTATATTTATATTTATATTTATATTTATCTTTTCTTCGTCTCTTAAAATTCGCATTCTTTAGATTTATACTTTATTTATTAGTTTATATTTTATATTTTACATTTCATATTTCCGTTTATTTTCAAAATATATATATATAGTCCATATATATATATTATATTTATTTTTGTATTTATATTTATTATTTATATTTATATTTATATTTATATTTATATTTATATTTATATTTATATTTATATTTATATTTATATTTATATTTATTTTATATTTATATTTATTCATATTTATATTTATATTTATATTTATATTTATATTTATATTTATATTTATATTTATATTTATATTAATATTTATATTTATATTTGTTTATATTGATTTTCATATTTATATTTATTTTTATTTTTCTTATTTAATATATATTTTGTTTATTTTTATAATTATTTGATATTATCATGTTAGTAGGTGTTTACATTATTATTATTATTGTACATATGTGCTATTTCAGTATCATGAAGATGAATCTTGGTAGGCTCGAACGTCGATTTTAAATATTTTGATATAAGAAATCTTTATGATATTGGTCACTTCTCTCATCATCCTGTTCAAAATTATATATATATATATATATATATATATATATATATATATATATATATATATATATATGTAACACTAATATATATATATATATATATATACTATATATATATATATAATATATATATATATTCTCCTCTCCATCCATTCATTCCATCGTCAGAATTCCACTAAGACTCCTCACTCACCATGTATGTATGTAATATCCTCTCTCCCTCTCCTTCCTCTATATATATGCTATATAAATATGTCATATATGTATCATAATAATATGTATGTATGTAATATATGAATGTATATGTGTGTAATAATAATATGTTATATATATATATATATATATATATATATATATATATATATATATAAATATATATATATATAAATATATATATATATATATATATATATATATATATATATATATATATATATATATATATATATATATATATATATATATATATATATACGTTTTAAATAAAGGAAACTCATATTTTTATTACACTAATAAAAAATACGACGAAACACAAAAACAAAAGAAGAACCTAATCTAAAATACGTTAATGATGATATTCAATCTTTTCCTTCAAACACCAAAATAAAAACAAATTTACACCTACAATAGAAATCGGTAAAAGAGAGACCATCAAGACAATAGTCAATAAATACAATTTTGACAATCTTAAAATTGAATGAAAAATCCAATTGAGAAAGGTCTTTTTTTAGAATAAACTCATTCATAAATATTTCAAAAAAAAAATAAATAAATAAATAAATAAACGCCAATTTGAGAAGAAAACATTTCCCATTCATATAAAATAAAGTTAGAAAGAGTCATTCTAATTTTTGGCGTCAGTTAAAGGATTTCCTTATCTTAAAACCTTAGTTGCCATGTGTTCTATCCAAGCATGGTCAAAGGTATTAGAACTATTTAAATATATTAAAGAACTCCGCCTATGTTGAGCATTTTAAGTCAATCACAAGTTCTTAAAACTCTCTTCATCCAATTAGAATTTTTAAATCCAACACGTCACAAGTACCTTTCTTTCTACAAAACTTTCCAACCTATAGTAATTTTACTAATTTTCCACATTACAACTAAGCCCATCCCACAATACAAAATTTATAAAAGAGAAAGCTCTCAAAAATTTTTATCATTCTAACTGAGGCATCATAACTACATTGAAAGGTAAATGCTATTTAAGTTTTTGTAATAACTTTTCTTGTGTGCTACTAATCAAAATGTGAAGTTAATAATTTTCAAATTGCTTTCTGTTCTTATTTTCAATTCATAATATTATTATTATTATTATTATTATTATTATTATTATTATTATTATTATTCCATTCCATTCCATTCCATTCCATTCCATTCCATTCCATTCCATTCCATTCCATTCCATTCCATTCCATTCCATTATTATTCTATTATTATTTTATTATTATTATTATTATTATTATTATTATTATTATTATTATTATTATTATTATTATTATTATTATTATTATTATTATTATTATTCTATTATTATTCTTTTTTTATTCAATTATTGTTATTTATTTATTATTATTATTATTATTATTCCATTATTCCATTATTATTATTATTATTCCATTATTGTTATTGTTTGTCAATTTTCATTTAATTTCACTTGTTTTTTTCAGGCTGTGTTTTTTTAATTTGTATGTTTTTTTCGTTTATTCACCATTTCGGTGGAATAAATTGAAAGATGACTATTGTTTCTTATATTGTTTATTAATGATATATTAATATTTTAATTTATCTAATATTATTACATCACGCAGTCATCTAGTTTCATGCTCTCTCTCGTGTCCCACTATTTCATAGCAAAAGAACCTTAGCATCGGGTTTAATGAAATTATACTTATTTACATATTTAGAGTTAAACCTCAAGTGTTTTCATGTTTTCCTTATTGTTGCAACCATTTAGTCCACTAAGTGTGTGGATGTCACTCTGGAATCTGTTAAACGTACCATTTTTAAAAATAATTATTTTGTGGAAGGATTATTTTTCACATTCAAATAAACAATTACAAGCTCAATCCTTTTCATTAACCTACATTGTTTTATGTTAAACTACTAAAACAAACTTATATATATATATATATATATATATATATATATATATATATATATATATATATATATATATATATATATATATATATATATGCCTATATATATATCTATATGCTATATATATATAATAATATATATATATATATATATGTAGCATTGGGCCTCTCTCTCCATCTCTAGTTTATCACTGCATTGGTTTGTATGTGTGTGTGTATGTGTGTGTGTGTGTGCAACGATAGTAATAATATAATTTTCAATCTTTTATCTAAATAAATATATATATATATATATATATATATACCTCTATGCTCATACATGTGGATAAACATTAAATTCTGTGCATTTAAAATCTGATATTTAAGTTATATTAATTATCATTGGAAAGCTATTTAGAGATAAAAAAAGCATTATTAGGAACGAGTAAAAACCAAAATATATAAATATATATATATATATATATATATATATATATATATATATATATATATATATATATATATATATATATATATATATATATATATATATATATATATATATATATATATATATATTTTAAATAGGAAACGGCATACATTTTTATGCTTTGTTAGGATAGGTCGACCTAAGTTGTGTTCCTTATTTATTTACAAATATGAATTTGAAAGATTTATTCGAAATATATGAGAAACGATTTTACAGTTTTAGCTTTATTGCAACATTTTGGATTAATACTAAATAAAAAGCTTTGTGAAAAGTTTGAGAAATAGTGCGAAATTAATTAAAAGAGGAGCAAAGTTTTATTTTTATTGTAATAGTAAGAATTGTTGGTTAAAGTATACAGTTTCACCAAAAGATTATTTTTTTGCAAATATTAGAATATTGTATAGTGATGCTCTATTAATTATGTATTTTTTGTACATAAAGAAAAAGTTAGCAGGGTAGTAACTTATTTAAATGTTAGTGAACCGAGAGTAATAGGGTTCAATTTTTGCCGGGACGTTTACATTGAAGAATGTTTCAATAATTCTAAGAAAATAGGTGGCGTTGGGAAGGTCATAGAGGTTGAGGAATCAATGTTTGCTAAAAGGTAATATCATAAAGGAAGGTATGTGGCAAGTCAGTGTGTGTTTAGAGGAGTAGAAAGAGGCACAGGAGAATGTTTTCTGGTCCCAGTTGAAAAGCGGGATAGTGAAACGTTGCTTTCCCTTATTGAGGAAAATATAGAGGTTGGCACAACTATTTTGTCAGATGCATGGAAAGGCTATAAGGATCTGGAAGATATGTATTACAAGTACCTAACTGTGAATCATTCCATCAATTTTGTTGACAAGGACACAGAACTCACACAAATACTATAGAAAATACATGGGATCAGGTAAACAATAACAAAAATTGAGTTAAAAAATTAGAAATATTATAGGTGATGTGTTAAAACCTTTTTCTAATTTTGTAGGTCAGTCATGCTCTAAAACGAGAGGCCGAAGGAAACATCATCTACTTGGCTATTTGGCCTTATTTATGTGGACAAGAAACAAAACTGACAGATTTGAAAAAAAAAAAAAAATTCCTGGAAGCTATAACGAAATTATCTAATGGTAAGTTCATTGTATATTTAACTTAAATATGATAATATTTTGAATTAAACCAAAAGTACCTAGCTTAGGTCTAGGTTTACGGCTACGACAATCCATCTAGGTTAGGTCTAGGTTTTAAGCAACGTCAATCCATCTAGGTTAGGTCTAGGTTTTGGGCAGCGGCAATCCGATCTACACATAGATCGTACTGTACGCCATTAAATCTAGTTATGATAAAAGTGTGGTTAGCAGGTAGACACAGATTTAATATATATATATATATATATATATATATATATATATATATATACTATATATATATATATATATATATATATACTGCACTAACCGCAGCTTCCCAAGAAGACTATATATATATATATATATATATATATATATATATATATATATATATATATATATATATATAACTATATATATATATATATATATATATATAGTCGGTGGGGGTTGTGTGGTGTGAAGACACGTTGTTGTGTGTGCTCTCACTAAATAATTATATATTTTTTTATTTATTGTGTTCATGTAGTGCTGTTTGGTGAAAGTGTGTGTTTTTCAAACTTTTTTTTTATTATTTAGAATTTTATTAAATCTTAGTACTACTTTGATACCATTTTATCCGTTTTAGTAAAATTCTACGTACGAGGTTTTAAAAGATAAGTCCTAGTTTTAACTTTTTATTTTCTTTAAGTAATTGTGCTCGTAGGTTTATTTTAAAGTTAATACTGTTTGTGAATTTTTGAATTTCGTCTTCACAGTGTTTTAAATTAGATTTTTATTATTTTGGTGCTAACTTTTAAATTTAGGTTTAATGTTAAATCAATTTTATTTACTTTTATTCGTGAATTTGTAGGGGTGCAAGAGAACGTTAGTGTTTTTAACTTTAAGATTTTTCATATTTTACACATATTTACTGTAAATACGATTTTAGCTTTTTTTTAGCATTTACCGTTTTAAATTTGGGTTTTAATTGTGAATAATTTTATTAACCTGATTTCACGTTTTGTTTCATTTTTTCTGTTTTTTGTCCTGTTTATTTTGTTGTGGTTGTTGTATGTGCATGCAAGATGTCAGATTGCACGGGCGCGGGCTTACTATCGACTTTACTAACATCCGGGCTCGCAATCTAACTCTGCATCCGTGGAACACCACCTCTCTAACTTTAGAAACCCTAACCTTTTGCTCCTTTCTGAGACCCAGATGGCTAGAATTCATCCTCTAACTCGTTTAATATGTCAAACATAACATTTCATAATTTCCGTCTAAGGAGTGTGTGCCTATGTTAACATAAACACTCAATAACACGTCTCGAATCTCGAATCTAACTTCGATGTTCTGTGGCAAAATCTTTCATCCTTCTACTACCAATAATCTTGTGCTTCTGCTACTGTTCTCCCAACCAGAACAGATTTTCACGCCTTTTTGAATACCTTACTACTTCTCACGAGACTGTTATATCATCTCATCCAAATACTGAGGTGTCCTCTATTTAGGGGATTCCAATGTACACAACACTGAATGGTTGGGGTCCTCTCATACTGATTTAGGTGGGGAGGGGGCCGAATCATTTAGCATCAACGATCTGGAGCAACTAATAAAAGAACCCACACACATTCCGGATCGTCCCAACCAATTCTTGAGCACACTTGACCTATGTTTCACCACTAGTCATGCTCTATAAATACACCACCTTCGCTCCTATTGGGTAAATCTGACCACAACCTTATATATCATAATTTTAATACTTTCTCCTCCAACAGCTCCATCACTACCTACGCGTTTTCTGGCGCTGATCCGGGCCGATTAGGAACTGCGTTGCTCTACGCTAACTTTATAATTGGAGTGACTGCTTTGTCTCTGGTGACACCTTGGCTTCTGCCGATAAGGTAGAACTGTAATCGTTGATGGGATGAGCAGGTTCGTTCTTCTTCGACTAAATCTTTCTCTCCTCATAATCCATGGTTCGATCGTGCTTGTTCTCTGGCCATCCAGGCTAGGGAGACAGTGCGTATCAGGAGTGAAAAATTCTCGTTCTCCTATCACTCTTACTGAATTTTCATTCTGCTAGAAATCGTTGTAGGATGATACTCTTCGACGAGCAAGCGGGCTTTCATCAAAAAGTGCGCTGACCTCCATGTTCTCCTACTGACAAATCTTTCTGGCCTCTTGCCAAAGAAGCATCTCTAACAACTTCTGCAAATCTGTCTTTCCTCTCCTCTTATTCGCTCTGATGGTTCTGTTGCTAATTCTCCAACTGAAAAGGCCAATCTTTCGGCCTCTATTTTCCTCTAACTCAGCCCTGGACGATTCTGGCATTCACTCATCCTCCTCCTTCTTCTCTCAGGTGTCCTATGCCTATGCCGCTTGTGATTACATTCGATCGGGTGCTGGGCTCCTGAAATCTACGAACGTTAGGGCGGGTGGCCCGGATAGCATTCCTCCCCAAGTGGTGGTGTGCTTCCGTGCTATCCCCGCCCTCGTTCAATATATTCTCTATGTCTCAATACTAGCACTTTCCACGGTGTTGGAAACACGCACATGTCCAACCTATTCCGAAAAAAGGAAGCCCGCTCTGACCAGCTACAACGCTTGCTATCGCCCTATGGCTACTTGCTTGTATTCTATCTAAGATCTTTGAATCCCTTCTCAACTCTCACTTCTTAGATCTTCTGGAATCTCATTCCCTTCTTTCCGATCGCCAGTACACGGCTTTCGGCGCTCGAGGTCTACTGGCGATATACTTTCTATCTTACAGTTATGGTTTTCCGCCCTTAGGAACTACGGGGCGGCGCTTGACATATCAAGCATTTGACCGGGTATGGCACGCGTCACTGCTCTCTTTCCCCTCCTTTGGTTTCCTCCTTCTCTTTGCTTAGCTATGTCTAGTTTTCTTTCAAATCGTCCAATATCGGCTGTTGTTGATGGGGCGACTTCTCCTTCCTTTTTCTGTCAATAGTGATGTTTCCTCAGGGTTCTGTCTTGTCTCCTACTTTATTCATACATTTTCCATTAATGATCTTCTCACCTGCACATCTAACTCCATTCACTCATATGCCATTGACTCAGTCCCTTCATTCTTCAGCTCATTTCAATTCTGCTCCTTCTTTTACTTCTAGAAATTGCCTCTCGTCTTAATCTTTCCGATTCTATTCTCGCTGATCTGGATAGAAGATTTCCGGGTGGAAGTCTCGTCTGAACCTAATTCAATTCTTTAAACTCACTCACTACAAATCTCCTCTCTAAGACACCTTCCTAACTTTCCTATCTCTTTCGACGTTCTCTCGTCTCCCATTGACAATATAAACATCCTTGGCCTTAACATAAACAAAAAAAAACTGTCTTGAAACCTCACATCACAATGGTTTGCTAAGGGCCTCAAAGAAACTGAGGGTTCTGTTTAGACTGCGAAATTTTCCTCTTCTCAGTTGCTCCAATATACAAGGGCCTCATCCGCCCTTGTATGAATTACTGCTTCTCATTTCTGGGGGGCTCTGGTTTCACCGGCTTTTGGATAGGGTCGAGTCAAAGGCCAAAAGGCTTATAAACTCTTCTGTACTTTTCAGTTCCTTGACCCTCTATCTTTGCGGCGCGATGTTGGTGCTATCTCTTTCTATAGTTACCGCAGCGGCAGGTGCTCGGGGAGCTTATCACTCGCGTACCTCCACCTTTACGTCGTCCTCGTAGAACTAGGGGTTGCTGTATCTGCACATGAGTTTTGTGTTGATGTGGGTAACTCCAGGCTTGTTCGCTCACGGTGCTTCCTTCTTTCCTGCCACATCTGTTCTGTGGAATTCCTATTCCATCTTCTGTGTTTCCTGCTGAATTTAATCTCCCCCCCCACTTCAAAGCCTGCGTGTGTGCTCGTAATTTACCTTAGTTGTTGACTCCTGAGGCGTGCACGCCCCCTCATGAATAGGGCTCTGCCCGTGAGTGAGTGGTGACAACTAGCCAAATATATATATATATATATATATATATATATATATATATATATATATATATATATATATATATATATATATATTTATATATATATATATATATATATATATATATATATATATATATATGTTCACCTATCCAGATGTATTTCTTTCAGTTATTAAGATTGGTAGCTTTCCTTTCATTCCTCTCTCACATCTCTCTCTCTCTTTCTATATATACTCTCTCTTTCTTTCTATACTCTCTTTCTTTCACTATATATATATATATATATAGTTTATATATATAGAGGCATGTCTATTCACATTATATGAATTGAATTATATATATTTATATATATATATATATATATATATATATATATATATATATATATATATATATATATATATATATATATATATATATATATATATATATATATGTATAAGGAGAACGCTAGTACAATCAGGTACAAACTTGTTGTCATAATTCGTTAATACCTTAAAGATTGTTCACTAGCTTTCGCCGGCATTACGCGCGGCCTCTTCAGGTGAACTTTTCGGAATTAAAAAGTCTTCTGCGTAGATGGGAAAGGAACTGGAGCTGCTACTATGGAATCCAGGTGGTTGTCAGTTTTACACCGCTTTCCTTCTCTTCCTTTCCATGTCCACTCCTTCCTCCACCTTCCTTCCACTCCTCCTTTCCATTTCCTCCTCATCCGTCCATCTAATTTTATCTCTTTCTGTTTCTCTCTATATCTAAAAATTATTCTATATATATCTCTCTCTCTCTCTCTCTCTCTATATATATATATATATATATATATATATATATATATATATATATATATATATATAACATATATATATATATATATATATATGTAATAATACACATATATATATACAGGACAGGATCAGGATTCAGTTCAGTTCGTTCGAGGAGATCGGATCGGCGGATCGAGATCAGGATTGCGTCAGGATCAATCAGATAAAATCGGATCTCGAGATCGATTCAGATCAAATCAGATCTGAATAGTTGAATCATAACCCCATCGTATATATAACTATAAATAAACTTTTATCTGTAAGGAAATCTTGCTTCATAAAATAAAACGATTCTAAATTTACAGCGATAGCGGCACTGACTTGGCAAGAATATTGTTTATTATCTACTGTCGACCTGCAATAGTCGCAATAGTATTTTTGCTTTAAATAGGTAAATTATTTTTAGATTTTCGTTCCTTCAACGTCTCCCCAGCGTTTGAAGAGCTTGTATGAATCGTTAAAAAAGAATTTCTCCAAACAATTATTACTTTTGTACTGTAGATATGTTGACGATATACTTTTGTTCTTTGCAATTGTGAGACTGCGAATGTGATTATATTCCTAATCCCCATAAAGATCATATAATTATTAAGTTTTGGTGAAGATTTTTATTTATATCATATCAGTTTTTAATAATTTCTTGAACAACTATAATTATAACATGGGCCTATTCTACTCTTGCTCCGTCCTTTACTTTTTACATAATAGGTTTACAATTACTTTAAAAGATTATAATAATGTAGACTATATAAATGTGAAACAGTCGAATCATATGAAGAAAATTTCAAAATTCTTACTCTTTTAAAAATTGGAGATGAAACTTCATTGGTTTAGAGGGTCATTTTAAGTTTAAGAAGACTCCATTTAGCCCTACCTTAAAATGGTTTTAGCGTTCTAAACTTTCAGGCAATTTGACAAAAAAAACAAACTGCAGCTTTTCTGACCTTTAAAACGTCGTATTCGAGTGTTTTTATGTGTCTGTATTTTATTCTTTTGTTTTTATTTTTTGAAAACCTATGTGAAGTTCATAAAATTTGATCCACCTACAATTTTTTTTAGAAAATAACTTCAAATTTGAAATATACATAGATGAGGTCCATTACCTACAGAAATACACACTTTTATTTTAGATTTTACCAAACCCCAGGTCCGGCATGGTGGAAATTCAAAACCTCCTTTTGGCTTTGAAAATTAGAAAATTGAAATTTTTTTTTTCTGGTCAGATAATCAGGATGAAATTTTCAGGGCTTATGTAGTCGAGGGAGATACACATCTGTTTAGATAGTTTTTTTTGTATATGCAGCAGTTTTGGATTTGTTCTTGTAGCAAATTTCAAAAAACAAAATTATGGAAATTTAAAAAAAAAAAAATTTTATACAAAAAAAATTAGCAAAGTTAAACGATTTTTATCTCCTTAATATAGGGGGAAAATTTGATGTGTTGATCGGATATAGGTAGAAAGAAAATATATCAATATTTTCTTTTTTAAAATTTCTTTTTTGAAAAGTGAAATATTGTTATATAATATATTAAGAGAATTGTGTCAATAAAAAATTACTTGGAAACATTTTTTAAGAAACAGATAAAGATAAGGTTAATAATACTAATGCGAAATGGCAGTGCACGAAGCTCTTCTTCAGAGGCACAAGAGGAAAAGAATACCATCAGACCTATACGCCCACTGCTCTGAAAAAGCAATACTAATATTTTGAGAAATAATTATACCATTAAATATAAATGAGGAGTTGTATTATAGTAGGTGGAGTGGGAAGAATAAATCTAGAGATTGCATAAGGTAGAATTAAACCAAAACAGTAAGAAATTGTCATGTTTAGAGTGGAAAGGGGTTGAGGGATTGATTTTGATTTTTTTTTTTTTTTTTTTTTTTTTTTTTTTTTGCAAAGTACCAAAAAGAGTATGAGGAAGAGGATCCAGGAAGATTTTAAATGGATTAAAAGATATATATCATATATATATATATATATATAAAAAAAAAAAAAAATATATATATATATATATATATATATATATATATATATATATATATATATATATATATATATATATATATATATACTATATATATATATATATATATATATATATATATATATATTTTATAGTTAATCACCACCACTCACGGGCAGGCCCTGGTTCAAGGAGAATTGTTACACGGGCTCCAGCTCTGTAATGCAAATTACGCAGATGAGAACAGACGCAAGCTTTGAGATGAGGAGATTAAATTGGCAGGAAGCACAGAGATGGAGGAATTCCATGGAACATGGGCTTAACGAAAGAAAGAGGCTTGCCACCCAGCGTACCCCAGCCTGGGGTTACCAATATCCACACACAAAACTCATGCGCAGACACAGAACCCCTTTGTGCTACGCAGGCGCCGTAAAGGTGGTGGTACGCGGTTACAAGTTCCCTCGAGCATCTGCCACTGCGGTACCTATAGAAAGAATAAAGCATAACATCTGTATAACCGCAAAGATGAAGTCAGAACTGGGGAAAGTACAGACAGTTTATAAGTCTTTTGACTCGACCCTACCTATCCAAAAGCCAGGTGAAACAGAGCCCCAGATATGAGGCAGTTGTTACCACAAGGGGCGGATGAGACCTTGTATAGCTGGAATAACTGAGAAGAAAAAAAAGTCTGCCAGTCTAAACAGAATTCCCAGTTTCATTGAGGCCGCCCTAACAGCAAATTGTGATGTAGGTTTCAAGACATTTTCTTGTTAATGTTAAGACCAAGGATATTTATATTGTCAACAGGAGGAGACGAGAGAACAAGAACCGTCAAAAGAGATAGAAAAGTTGGAAGGTTTTAGAGAGGAGATTTACAGCAGTGGGGATTTTAAGAATGAAATTTCTAAGGTTAGAACATTACCAGGAAATTCTATCAGATCTGCGAGAGAATAGATCGGAAAAGATTAAGACGAGGCAATTCTAGAAGTAAAAGAAGAAGCAGAATTGAGTTGAAGAATGAAGAGTCAAGTCATCGGCATGCGAGTGGATAGAGTTAGATGTGCAGGTGAAGATCATTAATGAAAAAAAGTAGGAATAAGTAGGAGATAAGACAGAACCACGAGGAACACCACAATTAACAGAAAAGAAGAAGAAATGCGCCGCGTCAACAACAGCCGATATTGAGCGGTTGAGAGAAGCGGAACATAAAGTAAACAAAGAAGGAGAAGGCTTGGAAACGGTGACGCGTACCATACGGTCAAATGCTGGATATGTCAAAGCCCACCGCAGAGTCTCCCCATAGTTCTAAAGGGCGGAAAACCATAAATCGGTAGGATAAGAATGGTATATCGCCAGTAGACCTCCAACGCCGAGAAAGCCGTACTGGCGATCGGAAAGAAGTGAATGAGATTCCAGATGATCTACAAGTGAGGAGTTGAGAAGGACTTCCAAGATCTTAGATGGGAGGCCAAGAGTGAAGAGCTATAGGGCGATGGTTAGAAGGATCAGGGCGGCTGCCCTTTTTCGGTTCCGGACATGGCCGTGCCCAACACTGAGGGATAGTGTTAGTATTGAGACACATAGAGAATATATAGTTGAACAGGAGAGGAGGGCCAGCACGGGAAGCACACTTCCTCTAGAAACACGGGGAGGAATGCTATCCTGGCCACCCGCCTTCCTAACGTTCATAGATTTCCAGGGAACCCATACACCCGATCAAATGTAATCTGAAGGCTAAAGCATAGGACACCCTGAGGAGAAGGAGGGATAGGGAGGGATACCAGAATCATCCAGGGTTGAGTTAGAGGAAAATAGGAGGCCGAAGATTGGCCTTTTAGTTGGAGAATTAGCAACAAATTATCGGAACGAATAAGAGGAGGAAAGGCGGATGGAAGTTGTTAGAGATGTTTTTTTTGGCAAGAGGCCAGAAGGATTTGTCAGTAGGAGAGAGGAGGTTAGCGCACTTTGGTTTGATGAAAGCCCGCTTTTGCTCGTCGAAGAGTATCCCGCAACGATTTCTAGCTGAATGAAAATTAGCAAGAGTGATAGAAGAACGAGAATTTTCCCACTCCGATACTTACTGTCTCTAGCCTGAATGGCTGAATTAAGCTGATCGAACTATAGTTATGAGGAGAGAAAGGTTGAGTCGAAGAAAGGGAATGGGCTCATCCCATCAGTGACTAGCTCCCATATCGGCAAACTGAAGAGCGTCACAAGAGTCAAAGGTGTTCAATTATAGTTAATGAAACTAGCATAGAAGGCCTCAATCGGCCCGATCAAAGTGCCAGAAAAACGCGTAGGGCAGGATGGAGAGAAGAAAGTATTAAAATTAAGAATATAAGGTTGTCAGATTTATTAATAGGAGCGAAGGTGGTGTATTTATGAGAGAAGGACTAGTGGTGAAACATAGGTCAGATGTGTTCAAGAATTGGTTGGACGATCCGGAACATTAGTGTAGGTTCTTTAATTGGTTGCTCCAGATCGTTGAGAATACTAAATGATCCGGCCTCCTCCCCACCTAAATCAGTATGAGAGGAGGACCCCAACCATTCAGTGTTGTGTACATTGAAATCCCCCTAAATAGGGACCTCAGTATTTGGATGAGAGAATATAACGTCTCGTGAAAGGAAAGATATTCAAAAAAGGCTTGAAAATCTGTTATGTTAGAACAGTAGCAGAAGCCAGATTATTGTGAAGGAGAAAGATTTTGAGCCACAGAGCGTCGAAGTTAGGAGATTCGAGATTCTCGAGACGTGTTACAGGTGTTTATGTTTGTAGGCACATACTCCACCCTGTAGACGGAAATTATGAAATAAGTTATAGTTGGATACATTAAACGAGTTAGAGGATGAATTCTTAGCCATCTGTGTCTCAGACAAGAGGTTAGGGTTAGAGTTAGAGAGGTGGTATTCCACGGAGGCAAAGTTGATTTTACTAAGCCGCGGATGTTAGTAAAGTCTATAGAAAGCCAGCGCTCTATGCAAATCTGCCATCACACATGCACACACAACCACACACCAAAACAAAAACAAACAAACACATTCCATTCTGTGGTTCTTCCTTTATCCTTTCCTTCCCTCTCCTCTCTCTCCTCTCCTCTCCTCTCTCTCTCCTGCTCTCTCTATATATATATATATATATATATATATATATATATATATATATATGTATGCTCTTTATACATATGTATATATATGTATATATATGTAATAACTGTAATAAATATGTATGTATGTATGTAATAATATGTGTGTAATAATATGTATGTAATAACATCACCATTAATATACATCGACCTCCTATTCCCAGATTAGCGGTTATAATGTGTAATAGAGAATATTACAGAAAGTCGAAAAGGCCCTTACAGTCACCTTTATATCTTCAAGGTAGAACACGTCGTAGATCAATTACTCCGACACCTAGGGTTTTACGAGACTACGACAGACCATACTGGTATCTCGTCAATGTAAAGTTCATCTCCTTGTCCAAAGCCAACAACCATACCTCCTCATTAAACACCGCCATTTAGCCTTCTACTATGCGCTTTTTTCTTCTCTCCTCTTCCAAACTCACATTTTTACTCTTTGGGCATTCCTATAGACTACTTTTTTTAGACTCCCAGTCGTTCGATTTCCCTGCACACGCACACATATCACTATACATCTGCTTAAATAACCGACTATCATCCATCCTTTCATACATGACCAAATCATCTCAAAGTACACTCGTATATTCCTCTCATTTCTGTACTTCTTCTTCACACCAACCCTTAATGTTTATTCCCTCCTTTTAACAAATTCTTATCACACCTAACATGCCCCATGTACATCTGACTCTTATACCTTAGGCCCATACCTCTATCCGGATCATGGGCTTCCAATGCTGTATACCTATGCATTAACACAGGGTTACAACATGCAAAAAACCTAGCTCAGGCATGACTTAGTTCCCATTCATCCACCAAGATTTAATTGCACTAGCCGCCTTCCTAAATACCATCTGTGAACTTTATCACTACACTTCTGTATAACCATTTCCTTGTACCAGCATAAATTCTGAACATTTAAACTCGGAACCTTCTTCCAGTTGCTGACAATCCAATATGACTTCACACGGCTGACTCCTCATTAACTGTCATAATCTTACTCATCCATTTGCTTCTCAAACCCTTTTTTTACACACCCTGCCAAACCCTCTGTCAATCCTTTCAAACTTTCTTTAGATTCAACAAACAAAACCAAATAATTCATACAATAGGCAAAGCGCTCCACTCTCATATTCATTTTATCAATGTTATTCTAACACCTTCCTCCGCCACCCCTGCCTCTACACTCCTCTTTCATAACCCATTCATGGGCAAAAACATTATGACCAAGGAGACATACCACATACCTGTCTCACTCCGCTATTAATTTTAAACTAATCACTTTCAACTCCATTTTTATTCTTACACATGATTCACTATTTTCATATATTTTTTGTTTCTTTATTCAGAAGCCTACCACCAACAAAAGTATATCAGAAACACTATTACATTGTTTTCCATTTAATCCTGCAATAGCTTGTTCCAAATTCATAAAAATCTGAATTCAATTTACTCTTCTTTTCTCTCATTTTCTCAATCATTTGTTTCAATGTGTAAATTTGATCTACATCCTCTGGGTCCTAATGCACCTTGTTCTTCAATAATCAGCCCCTCAATCGACTGACGTAGTATTTCAACCAAAATACCAGCATATATCTTTCCTGCAACACTCCAAAAACTAATTCCCTACTTCCTTTTATCCCCTTTACCCTTATAAATGGTACTATTTGTACTTTCCTCCAATCAATTGGAACACACTCTCCATAAACGTTTTGTTACACAACTTTCTCAAATCTATTTAGTCACAATCTGCCTCCAGTCTTGATCATTTTTGCCAGTGATTCCATCTTATGCCTGCAGATTTGTATCTGAATAAATTCTCACTCCCTACCCATTACCCTTCTGGAATTAATTGACTAAACCTAAAATCCTATTTTTTTATTGCAACATCAATCCCGATCAGAAACATTCACCATCAGCTCTTCTAAATTATTACTGTTACTACTTTAGTGTTTCCTCTACACTTCACTCACATTCATTTCGATCATTATGAAAGTAACTTCACATATATATTATTCTATACAGGTTCTACTCACTCATTCTTAACCTGCGCTCTTCCAGAATAGATTCCTATTTCCTTGCAAGTTTCCATTCATCTTCCTTCCAGATTGTTTATTTACCTAATTTTTCCTCCGACGTTCGCAACTTTTATTCTTCCCTTTTTCATCCTTATATATTTCCAAACATCCTTCTTTTGAGACCTCATCATTTGCTCTTTTCCATATTCAACCACGCGTCTTTTTTTAATTTTAACCGCTTGCAACCCTTCATTCCAAAATGACCACTGAAATTCTGCTTCCTACTTTTAACACATCCACATGCTTTTCTTGCACTCTTAACAAAGACTTCCTTCATTTGCGTCCAGACCTGTTCAGTTTTATCTTGTTCACATTCAATTGATATATTTGCAAGTGTTCTTGAATGCTTTTCCTTATTAACTTTTTCACTTAACATCTCACTCTTATTCTTTCCTCTTCCTTCCTTACCTCTTTTCTCTCCTCCCAACTAATTTAATCTAAATAAGGCAATATAATGATTCGATAATCCTATCCCAAATTTCTCTCAGATTTAACATCCATCACATACTTCAACATCTCCTTCTTCACTAACACGAAATATGTTATACTTTTTACTTCAATAACATTTCTACTTACACCACCTTTAGTATACGTATGAAAAGTTCTGTGTTTAAAAAAATTATTACTTCACAGCATACCTCTCTCCTCACATAAATCAGTCATTTTCCTATCATTCTCATTTTTTCAGTCACCCAAATTTATCTGTTATACCATCCTTATTCTGATCACCCATCCAACAATTTAGGTAGCCCAGCACATTTAATCTGAATTTCCTGTTCATCTCATCCAAAACATCATTCAGATTATCCAAGAAAATCGCACTCTCCTCAATATCGCACTCAGATGGACCATATCTTACAACCACATATGGCATGACCTTTTCAAACTTAAATTTAATCATTAAAATTCTAGTACTCGCACGAACAAAATCTACCATAGTTCTGTGTCATAGGTTAATAATCAGAACCGCAACTTCTTTTCTCCCCCTCTCATTCCTCTTCATTCTAGCACAGATTCATTTCACACCATACCACTCATCTTCACGGCTTTTTTTATCTTTGTTTCAGTTACAGCAAGCAAGTCAAATTTACCCATTCTAAATATCATCCATCACATTCTTTCGTCTTTTAAACATCTATTCCTCTGACATTCTTCCATGTACCACATGATTCCTCTGGTCGTCTACTGCTTTTTTCCCTGACCATGTCCGAGTTTCCTGAAAAAGAATCCTAGCAAGAGATAAGCGGTAGTGTGCAGCTAACTCATCTACAACTTTTCCATTTGTCGACTTCTACGACACGCAGAATAAACGCTGCAGCAATTCTTTCTCCCACACACATAGGGATATGGAAAGGTGTTCTCTGTAATAGTGGGGATATTAATGTTCTGCTCAGATTAGAGAGTCTACCTATAAGAAGACTGTGGATATGAACGCAAGAGGCGAGCCATTGAGCACTGGAATGTAATGGGATATACCCTTCAACAAACCAAAATCACAATGGAAGGTAATCTTTTCGCTACGAGTGCGCAACTTTCTCTCTCTCTCTCTCCTCTCTCTCTCTCTCTCTCTCTCTCTCTCTCTCTCTCTCTCTCCATTTAATCGTCTCTTACGACACGCAGAACAAATGGTATGGCTATAAGTACATCTCTGCATAGAGATGCATACCATACAAGGATATATATATATATATATATATATATATATATATATATATATATATATATATTTTTTTTTTTATATATATATTATATATATATATATATATATATATATATATATATATATATATATATATATATATATATATATATATATATAAAATTATATAGAAAAGAGAAGAGTATATATATATATATATATATATATATATATATATATATATATATATATAGTATATGTATAGATATATGTAAAAATATATATATATATATATTTTATTATATTTATATTTTTATATATTACATTATATATATTATTTTTTACTTTCCCATGAACAATCGTAAGAGTACCAAATATACATTCTGCGATTGACACCACACCCTGCATCCATGCGGGACACGGTGTTTAGAATAATAATAATAATAATAATAATATATATATATATATATATATATATATATATATATATATATATATATATATATATATATATATATATATATATATATATATATATAATAGTTATGGGATAACGGCGTCTCCTGCCGATTTCTCGATGACGGTTATATATATATTATTATATATATATAATATATATATATATATATATATATATATAGTAAGAGCGTTTTATATATATATATATATATATAGAGATATATATATACAAAGATATATATATATATATATATATATATATATATATATTATTGTCACTCCCGTACTACATCACTAATAAGATAATTAAACTTTTTGTGTTTTATATATATTGAATGTTTAAAATGTATGAAGCTAGGACATAATTGTCGACAGGTAAAATGGTCGACAGGTCAAATAGTCGACAAAAAGTTGTCGACCCAAATGCTGTCGACCCAAATGCTGTCTACAATTTTGACATTTTTTAAAAAAATGTGTCGACAATTTTGACAGTAAAATTTTTTTTACTATATCGATTAATCGATATATTACTTTCGATATATCATATTGACATGAATTTTTTTTTTTAAACTAAAGAATACCAAGGGTATACCGCCCCGACGGCAGAGAGTCGGGGTCTCTCGGCTTCCCGGTCACCCTCCGGGGAGGGTCTCTGGAAACCCCGCTCTGGTATTTGTGTCGTAGCTCTCCGCCTCTCGCTACGGTGTAGGATCGTCCCCCCCTTCGTTCTCCTCGTCGGCTCGAGCCCCTATTTTTTTCTGTATATATATATGTATTTTTATATTTTATTTTTTTTTTTTTTTTTTTTTTTGACACCTTCTGAAAATTTATTTAATGACAGTTGGCGCACGAAAAAGGAAAGCGTTTCAATGATAAATGCGAAAACGCCCAACACGCAACGATTGAACGGTATACACG
>JABUQX010140321.1:0-24132 GCA_015478945.1 Trachelipus rathkii
TCGCCGTTTGCATTCTTCAACTTTCTCCACTCTACCCATTCCTCCTCTTTGCTAATAACCTTATCCCAAACCACTATTCTTCCTTCAGAACTTCCTATTCCATAATAGCCTTCCCCATTCATCCTCTTTAAACTGTTCGTTACCTCTTCTTTCCTTACATTCATCTTTAGCGCCGCGCCCTCATATAATTCAGGCATGCTTTTGAACTTCATCATTTGCTTTTAGTACATTCAACCACTTCTTTTTTTACTTTTAACAGCTTGCATCACCTCTTCCACCACTCACTATTGAAATTCACTTCCTACTTTAGCACACCACATACTTCTTTTGCACTAGCTAACAATTGGTTCCTTCATTTGCTTCCAGATTTCGAGTTTTCAACGTTCACAAAATTCAACTGATTCCTTGCGAGGCGTTCTTGCATACTTGTCCTTATTGCTTGTTCACTAAACTTCTCACTCTTAATTTTACCTTCCGTATCACCTTCCTCTCCATCCAAGTCCCTACTAACTTTTATGTAGAACAACATAATGATCGATAATCCCATTCCCTAAACCCCTCACTGATTTAATATCCGATACATACTTCATATTATCTCCTTCACCAACACAAAATCAATCATACCTTTTCACTTCGATACCTGCATCTCTACCTACATTTAACTCTAGATATAGTGGATATACGTGTTTAAAAGAAAGTAATGCCCACACACACCCACCTCTCTCCCCTCACAAAATCAAATCACCTTCCTACCATTCTCATTTCTCCTGACACCCCAAAACCACCTGTTATACCATACTTTTTTTGATCATATATATATATATATATATATATATATATATATATATATATATATACTTCATATATATATATATATATACACTATATATAAATCCATTATTAATGGTCAGTATTGGTACTACTGTGTAATTTAAAACATCTTTAATATACATAAAAAAGAGGTAATTTAAAAAAACAAAAAAACATTTTATTTAAAAAACAACGTTTTTTCAAAAAAAATAAATAAAAAAAAAAAATATTTTGACAACCCTATATATATATATATATATATATATATATATATATATATATATATATATATATATATACATATCATATATATATATATATATATATATATATATATATATATATATATATATGTATATATATATATATAATGATCAGGAGTATTAAATAATATTTACAGGTATTGAGTCTTTCATTTTATCCAGTTATTATATATATATATATATATATATATCTCACTATATATATATATATGTATATATATATATATAAAATGGGATTAAGGAGGAAAAAAAACAAGGTTGACCCCAAAGACCAGGTGGAAAAAACAAAATGAAAATCAATTGTTGAATTTTTTGTGTGTGTCTATAAATCAGTCAATAATGGGCTCAGATTACAAAACTAAACATTTATTTTGCTAAAGTCATTGTCCAATACCCTGCTGAATGAATGTCATTGCCTCATTGGGGTGAAACTTGTAAGGTAAATGATATTTACTATTGATGCGATGTCATTATAGTTATGACATAATTGATGAGGCATATCATTAAAATGCTGACTAGCTGGCAGCAGCACTATTTAAAATGAAGAAGTTACGCTTGCAGTCAGCCACAGCCCTCAAGTTAAACTTGGAATGTAAGTCTGTAACTGACTTGATATCACATTCAGTCGGTTGAACTAGAAACTTTAGGGTTATCGGTAATTGTACCATTTGGCCAATTGCTGTCACTAAAGTATTTCTACTGTGGCTCATATTTTTCCCTCTTAATTTCTAGAAAATAATTCTATATTATAAATATTAAATAATTAGGTACTATAATTAAATTATAATTTATATTTTCATTTTCAGATTATAAAATCCAATAATGCCAACCTATATATATATATATATATATATATATATATATATATATATATCTCTCTCTCTCTCTCTCTCTCTCTCTACTCTCTCTCTCTCCTGCCTCTCTCTCTGTCTCTCTACTCTCCTGCTCTCTCTCTCTCTCTCTCTCTCTCTCTCTCTCTCATTCCCTCTCTCCCTCTCTCTCTGTGCTCTCTCTCTCTTTCTCACTATATATATATATATATATATATATATATATATATATATATATATATATATATATATATATATATATATACAATATATATATATATATACCGTAAAATGGGGTAAAATGATAAATGCCCAAAAAAAAATATTTAAATTTCAAATTTATGGTATAAGGTTATGTATACATTTTTTAAAGCTGTATCTGTAGATTATGCTTTAATATACATTTTAGTTAATTAAGGATAATAATATAATGTCTAAATATGTTTACATCTTTTTTGTTTCAGGTATAATTTTTCTGGAATTTTGCTTTACAAACTAAGGTTTCTTACATTCAAGTTTTATTCAGATAATTGCTCCAAACAAACAAGGCGGTTGTAAAATTATCTAGATGAAAGCATGATGATGTTAAAAATTAACAAAATATGGCTGGTGTGAAAAATATGTCTAAAACTAAACCGGGGTAAAATGATAAGCTATTCAGGGAAAATGATAAATGCCAAAAAATTTTAATTTCAAAATTTGTTCTACAAGGTTATAATTATTATACATTATTTAAAGCTGTATCTGTAGACTATGCTTTAATTAACCTTTTTAATTAACTAAGATAATAATATATTTTTAATATTTTTTTTTTGGAGTATAAATTTTTTCATGGAATTTTGCTCTACAAACTAAAATTTCTACATTCAAATTTTTATTCAGATAATTACTCCAAACAAATAAGGCAGTTGTAAAAAGTATTAAGGCAAGTACTGATGATGTTAAAATTAACAAAATATGGCTAAAACTAAATCTGGGTAAAATGATAAGACCACATTTTTTGGAGTTATTTTAATTTTTTTGATTTTTTTTTTCATATAAGTATATAAACATGTTCTATAAGGATGTGTACTCATATTGTTATGTAAGGTTGTATTTCTTTCATTTTAATTGCTTGAATCCGTGTTCAAAATTTGGGGACAGCAACTTTGGATAATAAAATATCATTATAATACAGTTTTATATTATTCTTTTTACATGTAATTACTCTTCAATGACTATATTTTACATATATATTAAATAAATATACATAAGATGAAAGAAGTGTGTTTAATTGGTACATTGAATTGCTATTTGACATTTCAGAAGTTTGCAGTACAAATATGTATATATATATATATATATATATATATACTATATATATATATATATATATATATATATATATATATATATATATATACTATATATATTTTTTAAAAACTATCTTCCTTCAGTGGAGGGTGAAACCAGTTTGGTGCAAATGGCATGAAATCTTTTATTCAGCAGGATACTTTGACTTTCATTAAGTAATTCCAATAATTAAAACCAGTTATTAAGTGCCTAAAACATAAATAAAAATAATTAATTATAAGGAATTCATTAAAAGGCAAAGAGTACAAGAAAAATAAATAAGCACAAAAATAAATCAAAAATGCAGATATTTTCAAATATGAATAGTTCAAGATTTTAGCCAATACAGGAACAAGATAAAAATATTAAAATTTCAACTCTCTCAGAGAAAATATAAAACCAAAAGTATTGAAATTTTATTTCAGTGCCCCACAATAGGCCTATAATAATAAAATTGACAATAATTTTCTAAATACGCATAGTTAATTTTACAAGTAATACAAGAAATTTATTACCCTACAAAAGACTGTCATAACCTGATGGATTCTAAATTTTGAAAGCTTCTTACAGTCACAAATATTAATCCTTTAATAATAGAGATACCCATGTAATTTTATAAGTGAAGTTTTAATAACAAACTGTTTAGAATTAAAATAGTACCGGACTGTATAAAAAAAAAATAATTTTTAATGAATAAGATAGACCCCATAAAAATTATAAAATGAAATTACAAAAAAAAAAAAAATCACCCATTTAAATATAACTTTACTCTAACTGAATCTACTCATAAACATTATATTTAAACCTAATCAAAATTAAAAATAACCTTTATATTAAGCAAGTGTTACAAAAAAATAAATTATGATAAGTTAGGTTTCATAAAAATAAAGTGGGAAGCAAAGTGGCTGACCGAATTTTATGACTTAAAAATTTATACCAAATATGCATAGGAATTATTTTATCCATTGCATAATAATGCTTCTAATGACTGTATAATAACATGACAAATTGAAAATTTTGAAAAATTATTAAGTTACAAATAATGGGAGGTGAAACAAATTTAAATGTCAGATTTAAGATTTAACTATATGACCTGTGGATGTCTTGAAACAACTTTCAGCAAAAAAATTAAATTTTTATAAAATACCTTAAAAATTAAAAACTAAACAAAAACTCAAAATTGCTAGCTTCTAAAAAAAATATGGTGTATGGTCAGGTTCAGAACTATAACCTTATCACCTGCATATATCCTAAGTCATCACATATAATTTACATAGTATAGGATGAGTTCTATAACTGATATTACTAAGATATGCATCCATCTTATTTAAAAATCCATTAAAATTTTATCTAGGTTTATTAAAAAAAAAAATTCATTACACAAATGAATGAGGGTAGTTATAAATCCATTCAAGTGCTATCTCAAAAATGGGTTACCAAAAAAAAAAAGAAATGATATTGTTTATTTAGAAGGGTGCATAAATTGTACATAAAAAAAATTTTTGGCTTAAAGACATTTTGCTTACAAATTACTATAAAAAAAAAAAACAAATTATAAAGCTAAAAAAAAAATATTTTTCTTAAGGCTGCATTTTCATTTCAATGATTGGAAAGAAAAATAATACTCTGACCTCGTACAAATCTTTTAAAATTTTCAACTTTGCTTATGCCAGAAAATAATTTAATTTCTTTAAAAAAAAAATTGAATGTGAGCCTCTTGTTAAATTCAAAGAAAATTACAGCTTTAACTTTTGTCAAGAATTGCCTTAACTATTAAGTAACAAATTTTATCAACCTTAAAATTGTAAAAAAATAAATTTTAAAAATGTTAAAAAAAATATTTAAAATTTCTTTACTGATAATATTATTATGCTTGGTATTCTTTTAACTATTTTCAATTTTTTTTCTTATTATTCCCCTACCAATAATGTACTAAGATTTGTAATTTAATTTCCCTTATTATTGTCATAAAAAAAAAAAAATATATATTTTAGCAAGAATAGAGATCTATTTTTACCCTTTGCTTTTTTTTAGCTATTTTTCTATATTGCCTCAAATTTTAATTTATTAATTTAATCTTATAATATTGATGAAAACCCTTGCATTTTAAGCTTTATTAAAGATTTAATTATTAAACTACTAAAAGGTTGGTCCAGGCTATTTATAAAAAAATATGAAAGAGAAATGCTAAAGTGAATTGGGTTAAGCATGAAATTAGGCCTTAGACACTTTGCCGAGTTTAAGTACAAATTTTTTTTGAAATGGATGGTATGATCTATTTATAAAACTACACGATCTACTTAATAATCTTTAAATTTTTCCCAACTCTGGAGTCCATAAAAAGAAATGTAGTAAACTGAAGTTAGGCTCAGAGTCTAATTACTAATTCATATTTTGTGATTATTTTTTCCAAATTTATATTATTATTACTATTGCTATCATTATTAATGTTATTGTTATTATTGGCATTATTGTTGCTATTATTATTACTATTATTATCCTTATTATTATTATTAATTATTATTATTTGTGGCTTTATTATTATTATTATTATTATTATTATTATTATTATTATTATTATTATTATTATTATTATTATTATTATTATTATTATTAATCTATTAGCGTTCTGTATAATACCTAGGATCTGGTAATGGTTTATCGATTTTTTCCGTACCGCTGATGGCTGCTCGATAATTTTTGAAAACTTTTATATTTTGCATGGCGTTAATGTTATCCCTGGAAAGTTCAAAACCACCATTCGTTTTTGTAGATTTACTCTGGTTGTAACAGGGTGAGCCAAAATGTTTGACCAGGTGGAGCAAAATTTATCACTTAATAGAGGCTAACATTTTAAGTCATATCTCCATATTGGTAATTCTTATACCAAATTTCCTAGAGTGATTTGTTAGGGATACTTTAAGGTACATTTGGCCTATCCTGTTTTTTTTTTTGGGAAAATAATATTTCACCATGAAAATGAATCCGAAAAATTGTGTTAAAAATCGAAGAAATTTCATTTTCGTGGGTGTATTATTAAAAGAAGGAAATAATTTGACGATATAAAATTTTGTGTAATGATACATACTAAAGTAGGGTTTAACTTAAATCTTATTTGAAGTTTGGTAAATATTTTTAAAAAAATTTACAGGGTGTCCAAAAATCAATTTTTCGGAAAATCGGTAACTTTGAACCTTAATATCTCTGATGGGGTAAGTGCTAAAAATCTGAAATTTTCACACATTATACTACTACCATAGATGTTCCTTCACCTGCAATATTGACTTTGGTATTTGCTTGTTTTAAGAAATACAGCCATTCAAAAATGCAAAAAAAAATATTTTTAAGTTGTGTTATGATAGCTATTATTATAGTTGTTATAGTTCAAGACAATACATAGACAAATAAAATAGTGTGGCATCAAGGAGAAATGAAAACAATGTTAAAAAAATTTAATTTTAAGGTTAAAATACATAAGAATGTACCATTATATCTACTGTAAATGACAAAATTAACTCAATAACTTTTAAAAAGTTGATATATATATATATATATATATATATATATATATATATATATATATATATATATATATATATATATATATATATATATATATATATATATATATATATACCGTATATATATATATTTATATATATATATATATATATATATATATATATATATATATATATATATATATATATATATATATATATATATATATATATATATATATTTACAAACTCAAATATATATGTATATATATATATATATATATATATATATATACTATATATATATATATATATATATATATATATAAATATATATATATTACTCATCAATATTTTCAATGGTTGAAAATTTGGCAAATCTCAAAAGTCACCATTATATATGTAAAGCGCGACATTAATTCAGTTATGCAAGCTAAGATTTTGAAGTGTGCTTGTGTCGCTCTTACCATGTTGATTGTAAATAAAAAAATATATACAGGCCTCTTTATCTTAAAAGAAGGCGTAATACCAAGGCCGTTTATTATATATATATATATATATATATATATATATATATATATATATATATATATATATATATATATATATATATATATATATATATATATATATATATATATATATATATATATATATATATATATATATAATTTCAGATTAAAAACATTGTTAAATTTTTTAATTTTTTTTTTTTTTAAATAATTAAAAATGAGTATATGTTCTGTTGGAGAAGTAGTAAACGAAGAATGCCATAAAACTGTTTATGGTGCTGTTTCAACTTCATTAAAACAATTAACCTCATTTGATGACAGAAAACAAAAGCTACTTAAGTTACGAATCAGTAATGGTATATCTACAATATGTGAGTACCATTACAAGAAATTTGTATTGAAATACAACCATCTTTTTGGATATTACTGTTCAGATCCTTTAAAAATCCATAGGAAACGAATTACTAAAGATTTAAGAGAAATAAAGTTGGAAAACATTTCTATAATTTCCCCTGCAAATTCAAATGTGTGCTTAATTCCCGGAAAATCACTTTGCCGAAATTGTCACTCAAAATTGTTTGTTGCCAATCCTGAATCCGTACCAAATGTAAGTGATATCGATCCACAAGATAATTTTGTCCCAGCTGATGAAACATTTCAAAGACTGGATTCAGCTTGTTCCATTTTAGGATTATCTCCTGTTTCTAAATTAAGAAAGGTGAGTTGTGTAAAAAGAGAAGAAGCTGTGAGATCAAAAGTTAAGAAAGTAGCAGGAATAATAAGAACGAGCTTAGACTCATGTTTAAGCTATGATGATTCACTTAAACATGACCGTCAAGAAAATATAGTAAGCTCAGTGAATGAAGATTATATGAATTTGATTGCTAAATTGAAAGAGAAGTGTGTGATTGCATCCAAAGAAGAGAAAGTAAAAATATTAAGCTTGCTTCCTGACTCTTGGACAAAACAAAAAATTGCTACGGAATTCAAAGTACCAGATCGTTTAATCAGATTATCAAGAAAGTTAGTCAAAGAACAAGGCGTGTTACCAATATTAGGTCAAAAGAAAGGGCCCGTAGGTGTAAGCAAAGAAACCATTGAGAAAGTTCAAGAATTTTTTGAAGATGATCAAAACAGTAGAATGTGTTCAGGTATGAAAGAGTGTAAGAAAGTGATTATAAATGGTGAGAAAGTTACTAAACAAAAGCGTTTAATGTTATCAAATCTTAATGAACTCTATGTGCATTTCAAAAATACTCATCCTGAACATAAAATTGGTAGATCAAAGTTTTGTGAATTACGCCCCAAATGGTGTATCTTAGCTGGGTCGTCAGGCACACACTCTGTGTGTGTTTGTATTTATCATCAGAACATAAAGCTGATGATTGATGGTGCTAAACTCGATGTCAAATACAAAGATTTACTTGATGTATTAGTGTGTGATATTAATAATTATAACTGCATGATGAGCTTGTGTAAAGAATGTCCTGATAAAGGCATTATTCTTGAAATGTTTAAAGAGTTTGAGGAGGAATTGCCCGACAATGTAGAGTTTAAACAATGGGTAACAACTGACAGGGCTGAAATGGTGACAATCATAAAAAATCAAGATGAATTTTTTGAATCCCTGGTTGAAAATTTGGCAAATCTCAAAAGTCACCATTATATTTCTAAAATTCAATCGAAATTTTTGAAAGAAAAGAAAGAAAAACTTTCTGAAAATGAATGCATAATCTTGGCTGATTTTGCCGAGAACTACACGTACGTAGTCCAAGACGAAATTCAAGGGTATCATTGGGTCAATGACCAAGCTACTTTGCACCCATTTGTTCTATATTTTAGAGATGAAAATAGTAAATTAAGAAGTCACTCTCTTTGTGCTTTAAGTAACTACTTAGAGCACAACACATCAGTTGTTCACATCTTCCAAACATATGTAGTAAAATATATTAAACATAATTTGCCTAAAGTTGAAAAGCTAGTATATTTTTCAGATGGAAGTGGTAGCCAGTATAAGAATAAAAATTTTTTTTTTAACATTTGCTATCACCAAAAAGATTTTGCATTAAAAGCTGAATGGCATTTCTTTGCATCTTGCCACAGGAAAAATGCCTGTGATGGGGTTGGAGGAACAACAAAGCGCAAATTAAGCAAAGTCAGCTTACAAAGAACAACAACACACCAAATTCTTAATATTGACCAAATATATTCATTCTGCAAAGAGAAAATAAGAGGAATAACTTATTTTCTCGTAAAAGAAGAAATTCATGAACACATTGAAAGACTTAAAACGAGATATGAAAATTGTTTGAGAATTAAAGGAACAAAAACTTTCACAAATTCTTTCCACTTTCAGAGAACATAATTAGGTGCTATCCAACCTCAAAAACTGACGTTTACGAAGACCACTGTGTCAGCAAAATTGTTTCATTAAGTGTAGAGATAAATGACACAGTAGCTTGCGTATATGATGACCAATGGTGGATTGGAAAGGTAGAAGAAATAAGTGTGGAGAACGATGATGTTTACATATATTTTTATCATCCTTCCGGACCCAGAACTTCATTCAAGATGTCAGATTGCGATCGGGTATGGATCAAATGAAAAATATTTTAAGAAAACTTTCTGGGCTTGAAATAAAAATGTCATTAACAGGCAGAAATTACATCTCAAACAAAGTTTCCGAAGAAATCTCTCTTCTTCTGAACAATCACAGATACAGCGCAAAAAAAAAATATATATATATATATATATATATATATATATATATATATATATATATATATATATATATATATATATATATATATATATATATATATATATATATATCTATATATATATATTTACTGCTCATATATATATATATATATATTCAAAGATGTTTGTGCAATTGTAAACGCAACAATTATTTGTATATTTTAAATGGTCCTAAGTGGGTTTAACACTTACCCTTGAGATGGTACTCAGAGTGTTACCTCGAGACCACGATTGGCTAGAATTCCACCATTTTACCTCTGAAAGCATTAGCTTCCCAAGAGGAGCGAAGGCGTGTCTTGGACACCTAACCTCCGACGGGCCTCCCCGCCCACTTAGGACCATTTGAAATATATATATATATATATATATATATATATATATATGATATATATATATATATATATATATATATATATATATATATATATATATATATATATATATGCTATATATATATATATATATATATATATATAACATAACTATATATATATATATATATATATATATATATATATATATATATATATATATATATATATATATATATATATATATATATATATATATATATATATATATTAGTGATGGGATGATTATGAAATTTTGCCGATGACGATTATAATAAATTTTGCCGATGACGATTAATTGAAAAAGTATATTTTAAAAATTTCTTTCTCTCTCTCAATATATATATATATATATATATATATATATATATATATATATATATATATATATATATATATATATATATAATATATATATATAAAAGAAATATATATATAATATAAATTTATGTACTTCTATATATATATATATATATATATATATATATATATATATATAAATAAAAGTCTGTAGAGAGAGGGTTAATGGGGTCTACCCCGAAATTTTTAAGTGAGATCAAAATTTTTGATTCCTTAATCTCAATAATAATAATAATAATAATAATAATAATAATAATAATAATAATAATAATAATAATAATAATAATAATAATAATAATAATAATAATAATAATAATAATTAATGAAAATAAGAAAAATAATTTATTAATGGAAATGAGGAAACATGTTTGTGGTCCGTAACTATTTCTTAGGTCAAGTGGCTGTTCCTCATATATATATATATATATAAAATATTTAGACCAGGGACTTAAATGTAAGGTTTCCAAGTTTGCAGATGATAGCAAATTGGCTACCTCAGTAAGGAATACTGATGGATGTATAAAGATTTAAAAGATAAGGAGGGAGCTGTAATCGTTGATGGGATGAGCAGGCTCATTCCTTCTCTCATAATCTATGGTTCGATCATGCTTGTTCTCTGGCCATTCATGCTAGAGACAGTGCGTATCGGGGGTGGAAAAATTCTCGTTCTCCTATCACTCTCACTAATTTTCATTCAGCTAGAAATCATTGCAGGGATACTATTCGACAAGCAAAGCGGACCTTCATCAAACGAAAGTGCGCTAACCTCCTTGGTTCTCCTGCTGACAAATCTTTCTGGCCTCTTGCCAATAACATCTCTAGCAACTTCTGTATATCTGCCTTTCCTCCTCTTATTTGATCTGATGATTCTGTTGCTAATTCTAAAACTGAAAAAGCCAATCTCTTCGGCCTCCTATTTTCCTCTAACTCAACCCTGGATGATTCTGGCATTCCTCTTCCTACTCCTTCTCCTCTCAGGTGTCCTATGCCTTTGCTTGTGATTACATTTGATCGGGTGCATGGGCCCCTGAAATCTATGAACGTTAGGAAGGCGGGTGGCCCGGATGGCATTCCTCCCCGAGCTTTGAGGAAGTGTGCTTCCGTGCTATCCCTGCCCCTCGTTCAACTATACTCTCTATATCTCGATACTAGCACTTCTCCTCATTGTTGGAAGCTCAAACATGTCCAACCTATTCCGATAAAAGGAAGCCGCTCTGATCCTTCAAACAATCGCCCTATAGCTCTCACTTGAATTCTATCTAAGATCTTTGAAACCCTTCTCAACTCTCACTTCTTAGATCATCTGGAAACTCATTCCGATCGCCAGTACAGCTTTCGGCGCTCGAGGTCTACTGGCGATATGCTTTCCTATCTAACCGATTTATGGTTTTTCTCTCTTACTAACTATGTTGAGACTTACGTGGTGGCGCTTGACATGTCCAAAGCATTTGATCGAGTATGGCACGTGTCACTGCTCTCCAAGCTCTCATCCTTTGGGTTTCCTCCTTCTCTTTGCTAACTTATGTCTATCTTTCTTTTAAATCGCTCAATATCGGATGTTGTTGATGGGGCGACTTCTCCTTCTTTTTCTGTCAATAGTGGTGTTCCTCAGGGTTCTGTCTTATCTCCTACTTTATTCCTACTTTTCATTAATGATCTTCTCACCTGCACCTCAAACTCTATCCACTCATATGCCGATGACTCGACCCCATTTCAATTCTGCTCCCTCTTTTACTTCTAGAATTGCCTCTCGTCTTAATCTTTCCGATTCTATTCTCGCTGATCTGGATAGAATTTCCGGATGGAGTGGTCTCAACCTTGTGAAATTCAATTCTTTAAAAGCACAACTTCTACAAATCTCCTTCTCCAAAACACCTTCTAACTTTTTCCTACTCTTTCGACGGTTCTCTTTTCTCCTGTTGACAATATAAACATCCCTTGGCCTTAACATAAACAAAAAATGTCTTGAAACCTCACATCACAACGATTGCTAGGGCAGCCTCAACAAAGAAACTGGGATTCTGTTTAGACTGCGAGACTTTTTCTCTTCTCAGATGCTCCAGCTATACAAGGGTCACATACGCCCATTTATGGAGTACTACTCTCATATCTGGATATCTGGTTTCACCCGGCTTTTGGACAGGGTCGAGTCAAAGGCCAAAAGGCTTATAAACTGTTCTGTACTTCCCAGTTCACTTGACCCTCTATCTTTGCGGCGCGATGTTGGTGCTTTATCTCTATCTATAGGTACGGCGCGGGGAAACTTATTACTACGCCACCATCCTGCCCCACCATCCCTCGTAGCACAAGGGTGCTGTATCTGCGCACGAGTTTTGTGTTACGACATTGGTAACTCCAGGCTAGTTTGTTGTGGTGATTCCTTCTTACCCACCACCTCTGCTCTGTGGGATTCTCGTCCATCTTCTGTATTTCCTGCTGAATTTAATCTCCTCACTTTAAAGCTTGCGTCTGTGTTCATATGTGTAATTTGCGCTTGAGGGTGAATTTTTGAGCGTACTATACCCCCTCCTTGAATAGGGCTCTGCCTGTGAATGGTGGTGACTGGTGACAACTGTAAAAGAAAATCCTTGGGTGGGCAGATATTTGGCAAATGAACTGAATCTCCTAATCACCCCATCAAAACATCATTCAGATTACCCAGAAAATCACACTCTCTTCAACATCACCCTCAGATGGACCATATGTCGCAACCACACAAATTTTGACCTTTTCAAACTTATATTTAACCTTTAGAATTCTAGTACTCACACACAAAATCTAACATAGCTCTCTACCACAAGTCACTCATCAGAATTGCAAATCCTTCTATCCCCCTTTCATTCCTTTCCACCAACACAAACACATTTCACACCACCACTCATTTTCACCTTTTCCTTTCATCTTTGTTTCAGTCACAGCGAGCAAATCAAATTTGCCCTTTCTAAATACATCCATCACCTCTCCTCAACATTTATTCCTCTGCCATTTCATGTACCCATACGATTCAAACATTTTCACCAAAAGATAGAAGGCCATTTATGGCGATCACGACCTTCTCTGGGGCATGCATTAGCATTCCTGGCAAAAGATAAGTGGTAGTGGGCAGCCAGCCTAACTACCACCGTCCCATAGTCGCCTTCTACGACATGCAGGACATTCGATGTGGGCAATTTTTTCTCCCCACACACATAGGGATAAGGATGTCTGTAGGATGTTGTCTAGAAGAAGGGTGTGGATATAAAGTATGCGTATATGATATGTGGATAAAAAGTGGTGTTCCTAAGATGTTGTCTGGAGGATGATTGTTGATAAGAATGCAGAACAGAAAAGCGAACCATTTGGCATTGGAATGTCATACATACCATAAGCAATATATATATATATATATATATATATATATATATATATATATATATATATATATATATATATATATATATATATATATATATATATATATATATATATATACTCATATACTATATATATATATATATATATATATATATATATATTATGATTATTATTATTAGTTTTAATATTATCCAAAATTCTTTAATATTTGTTCAATTAATGGCTAAGGAAATTGCCGGTGACGATGATGATTGAAAAAATATATGCGATTGCAGATTCCCTATGCCGATTAAATCGTTCCATCACTAATATATATATATATATATATATATATATATATATATATATATATATATATATATATATATATATATATATATATATATATATAACTACTATATATATATATATATATAATATATATATAACATATACTTATATATTAAGGGATGGGCCGGATGGTGAATTAGCGGATAGCCGGATACGGATATCCGGCTGGAAGTTAAAACCGGATACCGGATATCCGGCTGGATATCGGATATTGGGTATAAAAATATGTATATACAGTATATATATATATATATATATATATATATATATATATATATATATATATATATATATATATATATATATATCTATATATATTTATATATAACATATATAAAAATATATATATGACCACCACTCACGGGCAGGGCCTTTTTCAAAAGAAACGGACAAAATAAATAAATAAATAAATAAAAAAAATTTACAAAAAGAAAAACAAAAATTAAAATAAATGGAAAGTAAACCCACCCTGTCCTTTGCCTAACGCAATTCCCTCAGGTGGGGGCAGACGCGGCTTAAATATAGGAAGATTGAATATTGCAGGAAAAATAGAAGAAGGCAAGGAGTTCCACAAACATGTGGCTGGAAAGGAGGCACCACAGCGAGTGATCCTTGAGTCTCCAATATTCCACTCAATTTTCATGCAAGAGCAAGGCACCTCTTGTGTTAGAGGGTGGCCGCAGTGGTGGAGAGGAATGCGGTCAATTCTTCGAGCACCTGCCATTGTTACGTTACCTATAGAAAAGAGACAGGGCACCAAAGTCACGACGCAGAAGAGAAAGAGGGTCATGGGAGTCAGAAAGTATGGGACATTTTATAAGCCTCTAGCCTTAGCTTCAACTCTATCAAAAAGGAGGGTGGAACCGGACCATCCCAAATATTGTGAACAGTATTCCTTACAGGGGCGAATAAGACCCTTATATAAATGGAGTATCTGAGCAGAAGGAAAAAAATCACGCAATCTGAACATAATTCCCAGCTTTTTTGAGGACATTTAGCAACCGATGTGATGTGAGGGTCTCCAAGACAATTACTATTTATGTTTAATCCAAGAATGTTTATGTTGTTTACCTTTAAGACATTAGATCCGTCAGGGAATTGGAAAGTTTGGGAGGTGTTTTAGGGGAGATATGGAAAGTTGAGTTTTCAAGAGTTGAACTTCTAAGATTACGAGGTTACCCCACTGGGAAATTCCGACCAAATCATTTAAGAATGAATCAGAGAGCTGTAGACGAGAGGCAACTATACAAACGAGGGAGTACAATTGAAATGAGTGGAAGAATGGAGAGTTGAGTCATCGGCATAGAGTGAACAGAGTTAGAAGTGCAGCTAAAAAAAGTTTGTTGATGAAAAGTAGGAATAAAGTTGGAGATAAAACAGAACCCTGAGGAACACCAATTAATAAGAAAGGAGGAAGAGGTTGCTCCATCAACAAGAGCTGAAATGGAACGATCTGAAAGAAAACTAGACAAGAGTAAGCAAAGCGAAGGAGGAAATCCAAAGGAAGGTAGCTTAGAGAGTAGCGACGCATGCCATACCCATATATATATATATATATATATATATATATATTCTATAACATATATATATATATATATATATATATATATATATATATATATATATATATATATATATATATATATATCAGAGGTGGGCGTTCCGCAATTTAAGTCCGCAATTCCGCAATTGCGGAATACCAAAATAAATTGCGGAATTGCGATTGCGATAATTTGAAAAATGTTGCGGAATTGCAGTTAGCGGAATGCCTATATCATTCCGCAATTTAATTCCGCTATTCCGCAATTAGAGGACTACCAAAAAAATTGTAGAATTTCAGTGTAATGCCAAAATTTATAGTCCACAAATTTTTACACGTTGGCCATCTTTGTACGTTTGACAGCAACACGGAAAAATCAGTATTTTTTGCAAAGGATCATGTTTTAAACAGGTTTCTTTTATTTCTGATGTAGCATTTATCAATATTACAAATGATATTGAGTGTTACTATTTATTAATCGACCAATTCTCAATATCGATAATATTTAGTTCTCGATTGTCTTATAAAGTTATAATCGATATTGACCATTTTTATTCGTAGCACCACTTTTTCTTAATAGCAGACGTATATTTATTTCCAACATTGCATTTTATCAAGTTTTGTGCCTTGACATTTGCTCTGATTTTTATATTTTATCACTGAAGGCGGGTAACATTTAGAGAATAAATTCCAGTGTTTTTTATTATAAATTTCTGTGAATGTTCGTATATATAGTGGTAAATAATACAATGCTTAAACACGTTAAAATATGCAGTGGTAATTACTATTTAGTAATTACAATACTTAAACGTGAGAATAAAATTGTGGTGGTAAAAATTGCATTAACATGTGTCTTGGTAGCTTAATTCCATTATAAATATCATATTTTTTACCATATATTTTAACATTAGATAAATACCTTAGGTTCGAGAGAACTTAATGCGAAAGCTATATGTAAATAAATACTAAATAGGGCTGTGGAGCCTCAAGATTTTGGGTGGAGCCGGAGCATAATTTTTTTTTTGAAGGTGGAGCCGGAGTAGAATTTTTTTCGGGGGTGAACCCGGAACCGGAGCAGACAAAAAAGGGGCGGCTCCGGTAATCACAAATATCTTTACCTTACAACAAAGAAAATTCAAGCAGGGATGTTGACTGCAGGAAAGTTTTAAGCAGAATTAAAGCATCTAATTAATGCTTTTGAAAATAGAGATTTTAGCAAATGATTAAATATTCAACAATCAACAATTTTTTATTCTTTTTCTTTTATACAAATTTTCTTAAGCTTAAGTTATAATGAATATAATTTATGAAATGTGTCACCACCAAATTTCAGACAAAATGTATTGTACAGTAAACATAAATGATAAATAAAATAATATAACATTGATACACAACATAAGAAAGCAAAAAAAAATATATATATATATATATATATATATATATATATATATATATATATATATATATATATATATATATATATATATATATTATATATATTTTATATATATATATATATATATATATATAATTTTCAAATTATTTTGAATATTTCCCCCTACGAAGAACCTACTAGGGAAGTAATTATCCGGTTATCCGGCCGGATACCGGATAGTCAAAAACTTGGCCGGATACCGGATAGTTGCCGGATATCCGGCCCATCCCTAATATATATATATATATATATATATATATATATATATACAGTATATATATATATATATATATATATATATATATATATATATATATATATATATATATACACCGGTATATACTGCACAATTTTATTATTTTGCATTTAAAGGTTTTTTTTATGTTATAATCATACCTATGATATATATATATATATATATATATATATATATTTATATATATATAGACATATATATATATATATATATATATATATATATCTTCTTAACTTATATATATATATATATATATATATATATATATATATATATATATATATATATTGATGGAGACGATGAAATTTTGTAATAGGACGATTATAAGAAATTTTGCCGATGACAATGACGATTATAATAAATTTTCAGATGACTGATTAATTGAATATATATATATATATATATATATATATATATATATATATATATATATATATATATATATATATATATATATATATATATATATATATATATATATATATATATATATATATATATAGTGCTGAAACAAAAAAATTTTCAGTTTTTTGCCTATAACTATTAAACTATTTTACATATTAGACTTTTATAATAATTTCTTATAATGGCTAGGCCTAGGCTATATATCCCAGGAAAAATTATTTGTTTTGCTTTAATACTTTTATAATTATTTAGATAAAAAAAAAAAAAAAAAAACCAATGTTTACAAAAAAAAAAAAAAAAGAAAAAAAAACCCACTTCTAAAAACCCTTCCTAGAGTAACAATATGTCATCATATGTTAGTTAAATCTTTTTTTAAGCATATTTTATGAAAAATATTATTAAAAATAGTAAAAAAAAGTAAAATTTAATATGAAATTAAGATAAAAATAAAAAATTTTATTTACCTTAAATTGTGTTCTGATTTTGTGATGATGTAACTGGTGTGTTGAATCAGGAAATTTGCTGTGCTGAATAACCCCCTCCCTCCCTAAACTCCTTGAATAGATTTGCATCTTATACCCCCCTCATTGAATAGGTTTAAATCCCCCCTACACCCCCTCCTTGAATAGGACTCTGCCCGTGCCACATAAAACGCGTGTTGATGCATTCTAAAACCTCAAAGGTTGAAACTACCCACTCAGCAATAGCGGGAATCGACTCTGCATACCTCAAAACATACTAGCCAACACCAAGCTCGGCTCTGTAGCTCCAGAAATAAAAAAGTTGCATAGGTGCATTAGAAAAGGGGGGTAGGGGTACTATCTGATACTAAACCATGGTAAGAGTGATTAGATTGCATCATAAACCATGGGAATTGATTCAGCAGTATCGATTATATACTAATTGATACCTATATTGGGTATATTCCGTGACATACGATATACCATGCTAGAGGCATTAGAAAAGGGGGGCGGGGTACTAAACCATGGTAGGTGTGCCACAATGCTGTTATAAACCATGGCAATCAACTCCCTATACCTTAAAACATAGGGTTAGACACCTGACTCGGGTATATTCTATGATGTAGGATATGCCATGCTAGAAAATTATACATGCGGGAGGGACGTGTGACGTCACTAAATGTGATTGATACTATATATATATATATATATATATATATATATATATATATATATATATATATATATATATATATATATATATATATATATATATATATATATATATATATATATATATATATATATATATATACAATAATGTTAAAAATATACATGTTTTTTTTTTTTTTACCAAGTGTGTTTTTTTTTTTTTTTTGGGGGGTTCGGACCCCAAACTGACAGAAGGAAAAAAACAACCATACAGCATGTTGATAGGAGTTATAGCGCATATACATGCACATTTTCAATTAATTTGGAATTGTTTTTTTTTTTCGTGCAAAGTGGGTTTTTTTTAGAGCTCAACTCAATGGTCCGGGGGGGGGGGCACCAAATTTCTTGAAATTTGGTGTGGAATGAGATCAAGGATGGGTCCAACAGGAATGAATCAAATATTATACTAATTTATAAATTTCTTAATGCAGTGAATGCTGGAAAAGTCTCAAAATGGCTGCTCAAAAACGCTGAAAATTTGTGAAATTTTTCAAAAATGATAAAAATTTCCCAAAATTCAAAAAATCGACTTCGAACCATTATAACAATTTTTTTCACTCATACTAGATGCGATTAATAGGTGCACCAAATTTTTTCGCTCTAGACCTCATATTTACCGAGATACAGCAATGGGTTGTTTTTGTGTAACAAAATGAGATTTGTTTTTTTTTTATGTAATAGCACTATATATATATATATATATATATATATATATATATATATATATATATATATATATATATATATATATATATATATATATATATATATATATATATATATATATATATATATATATATATAATATATATATATATATATTTATATATATATATATATTTTTAAAAAGTTATTTAGTTAATTTTGTCATTTACAGTAGATATAATGGTACATTCTTATGTATATTAATCTTAAAATTAAATTTTTTTAACATTGTTTTCATTTCTCCTTGATGCCACACTATTTCATTTGTCTATGTATTGTCTTGAATAGTGATGTACGCTGGGCAAATGCCCAGTGGGCAGGCATTTATAAAATGGGCATTTGTCCAGGCATTTGCCCATTTCATAAATGCCTGCCCAAAAACTGGGCATTTATAAAATTATCAGTAAAGGATGAATTATTGACAGCATTTGAAAAAAAAAACATTCAAAATATAGTTATTTCATTTTTCGCATTTGTATTTATGTATTGTATTTGTATTTATATATCGTCATCATCACCCACCTTCCCTCCCCAAGACTGGGGGTAAAGTGCCAACATGCACCGGAAGCAGAAAAGTAGTAGAAGAATATGGCCTTAAGAGTCGGGAATTAAGCACAGCTTGCCATCTCTTACCTTTAGTGAGAACTAGTTACAGTCAGAAAATCCACCCTAGAGCTTCACGGGATCGCAACAGACCCTCACAATGGCATCTCGTCAAACATTAGAAATATTAGAAATAAAAAGACAGTAAGAAGCCACATGGGCCTATCAAGACTGTCCCAGTCAAACCAACAGAACCAATCACCAAACATGTTCATGCAAATCCACAAAGCACCCTAGGGCTTGTCAATAACTTACATAGTATACACAAAGTTTACAACTAAAGAAAAAAACTATAGCTAAAGTACACTTGCTTACCACACTACAAGCTTTAATAACTTTATAGTAACATGCAGTTTAACCTTGATAACTACTGTAACTAAAAATCCGCTAATTTCGTCTTAATTAAATTATACTATATGATACCCAAACCATCCATATACCTATCCAATCCTTTCTTAAATGTTGCACTCGAGTCATACTCAACAACCTCCTGTGCAAACAATTCCAAAATTTAACAACCCTATTGCTGAATGAATGCTTTCTTACATCAAGATGGCATGCTTTCTTCTTAATTTTTTTACTATGCCTCCTGGTCTCCCGTCCGTGCTCTACTATGAAGAATTTATTGGTCTCTGTATTATAAAGTGGTGTAAATATTTTGCAGACTTGTATCATATCCCCTATGAGAAATTGCCTTTCTACAGAAAACATTCCTAACTCCTTCAGCCTCTCCACATAGCTCTTACCCTCAAACTCAGAAATCACTCTTGTGTCTCTACATTGCGCTCTCTCTAGCATATCTAAGTCTTTAAATAAAGGATCCAAACTTGTGCACAATACTCTAATACTGGCCTAACATACAGTTTTCTTATAACTTCCTTGCTCTTGTAAACATCATTACGATTTATTATGCCCAACATCTTATTAGCTTTATTTCTTGCTTCCAAACACTGATTAGCTACTTTCAAATTGCTGCTTATAATCACACCTAAATCTTTTTCTTGGTCCACAGACTCAAGCCAATTCCCATTCATATCGTAGTTAAAACTTTTATTTGAGGAACCTAGATGAAGAAACTTAATTCATTAATTCATTTGTCACTTATCACTGCCCACCCAAGTTTATCAAGATCATTTTGAATATTTATACATCCTTCACTATTCCCCACTGAGGTAGCCACTTTGGTATCATCTGCAAACTTAGAAACCTTACATTTAAGTCTTTGGTCTAAATCATTTATATAGGTATATGAGGAACAATAGTTACCCCAGCACTGAACCCTGTGGGACACCACTCTTCACTTATTCCTCCTTGCACCATGATGACATTGCCATTTAGTTGTACACACTGTTTTCTATTTCACAACCACTCTTTAATCCAACCATGTACCACTCCACCTATATTTCATCGCAATAACTTCTTCATCAGCCGTATGTGGGAACCTTATCCAAAGCTTTGCTAAAGGCTAAATATATAATATCAAGACTTTAGCAAAACTTTTGATAAAGTTCCCCACATATGGCTGGTGAAGTTATTGCAAGTCAAGACACAGATGGGTCACAACTATACACCCTCACAAAACCCCAGAATTCATTCTTATTATGCACCTATCTTCTCTCCTCTTCCAAACTCACATTTCTCCTCCAGGCATTCTTTTACTGACTCAATCCACTTTTTCTTCGGTCTCCCAGCCAGCCAGCACACTCGCATCCGCTTAACAAACTGACTATCATCCATCCTTTCCACATGACCAATCCATCTCAATGTAATTTCATTACTCTCTCATTTACCCCTTTCTTCACACAACACAACTCTCTAATATGTTCATTTCTCATTTTATCAATTCTCACGCCTAACACGTTCCTAAGATTGTCCATCTGAACACATTGTACTTTAGATCTCTACCTCTTATTCCAGACCATAGTCTCATTACTATACTTTAACACAGGTAACAACATACCCTCATGTAAGACCCCAGCGTACTCAAGACTTAGTCCCTTTACATCCACAAAAGATTTAATTGTATCAGCCACCTTCCTGCCATTCACAACTCTACTACAATCTGCATCATCCATTCCTTTTCATCCAACATATTTGCTAAATGTCTAAACTCAGACACTTGTTCCAGCTGCTACCATCTAACATAATTTCACACCGAGGACTGTCTCACTCACAACCATAACCTTACTCTTATCTTCGCTTACTTTCAAACCCCTCCTTTTTACACACGGCAAATCTCTATACCAATCTTCTTAAACTCTTCAAATTTGCCACACAAACCAAATCATCAGCATACCAACTGGTGAGGCACCCTCCACTCTCTTCCATTCTCCATCATTCTAACACACATCCCCTGCCACCCTTACCTCTAATTCTTTCTATAACCCCATCCACATACAAATTGAATAACCAAGGAGACATAACACATCCTGGCCTCACTCCGCTATTAATATTAAACCAATCACTTTTGATTCCAATTATTCTTACACATGCTTCCCTATCGTCATACATACTTTTGATTCCATTCAGGAGCCTACCAACAGCATCATATTTCAGTAGCACCTGCCACATAGCTTTCCTATTAATCCTATCATACACCTGTTGCAAATACATAACACCTAAATACAATTTATGCAACTTGTTCTTCACCAATCAGCCCTTCAGTCACTTGACGTACTCTTTCGACCAAAATACCAGTTTATATCTTCTCTACAACACTCAATAAGCTAATTCCCCCTATAATTCCTACAGTTACCAGTATCCCCCTTACCCTTATATTACTGCTGTCCTCCAATCCCTCGGAACTATACCCTCCATAAACGCTTTGTTACACAACTTCCAAATCCAATCAATTACAATCTTGCCTCCATTCTTGATCATTTCACCAGTAATTTCATCTATACCTGCAGATTTACCATTCTTCAACTTTCTCACTCTACCCATTACCTCCTCCTTACTAATGACCTCATCCCGAAAATACTTATTCCTCCTTGCACCATCAAACCAACACACATTCACTATCATCTCTTCATTAGTGCCAATGTTATGCAGATTTTCGCGAAAGCACCATCCCTATTTATTATTCTAAAAAGCAGATTCCCCTTATTCTCATTCGTAAACTTATATATATATATATATATATATATATATATATATATATATATATATATATATATATATATATATATATATATATATATATATATATATATATATATATATATATATATATATATATATAATAAAAGTATAAATGCCCTCTAAAATGCCCAAATTGGACAAATGCCCAGATAAATGCCCAGGGCATTTGCCCAATTCTTAAGTGCCTGGGCATTTACCCATCACTATATACATATATATATAACTATAATGATAGCTATCATAACAAAAATTTAAAAAAAAAAAAAAATTTTGGGCATTTTTGAATGGCTGTATTTCTTAAAACAAGCAAATACCAAAGTCAATATTGCAGGTGAAGGAACATCTATGGTAGTAGTATAATGTGTGAAAATTTCAGATTTTTAGCACTTACCCCATCAGAGATATTAAGGTTCAAAGTTACAGATTTTCCGAAAAATTGATTTTTGGACACCCTGTAAATTGTTTTAAAAATAT
>JABUQX010140322.1:0-11052 GCA_015478945.1 Trachelipus rathkii
TATATGTACAATAGGTACATATATATATACAGCTCAATATATATATATATATCAGTTTGTGAGGTAGGCGGTTTTCGATGACTCTATACATAATAATTATATGCATTTTATTTGATAAATATATACTAGACAGTATATATTTATACCTTATACGTATTTAACCATTTGTGGTTAAATAACTTGAGGAATTCTATTACACAAGACTATTTTGATTTTTAGTTTATAGTTTTAATTTTTAGTCTGCAAGCATACACGAAGAATCCAGACACACAAAGATCAACTATACCAGAATCATGTACACCAGGAGTTGACGATCAGGCACACTAGAAAGCATACATTCAAAACAACTTCGATAGATGAAGATGTTATAGAACAATAGTTCAGAAGGAAGTTTACTTAAGAGATTAAGATAGATAGGAATAAGTTTTTTTTTCAGGTAACTTATCAGAACTATGTACTAATAAGTTTGATTGGCCAAGTAATTTAAATTTACGTTCCAGTCAGTAAGGGAACGACAGAAGTTTCATTTTCTAAACAGATGAAGCAAAGCCAACTTTTATTCTCCAGGCTTATTTACTTCGTATCAGGACACAAGTGTGTCATTTTATAACCCCGAGACAAGGTTATAAAAGACTGGTCCTTCTTCTATGACGTACATACTCCACTGGAGTCGACATAACATTGGGGAAATCTGGAACTGATCCTCTACTCCTAGTGCGAGGAAGATCATCTAATTGCATTTCCTCCAAGATTTCCTCATGGACTAAAGTCAAATTACTATTATCCAAATGGACGTTGGTGGGATCACCAAACACCTCTCCCACTATTTGAAAAGGTGGAATTCTAGTCTCCGAGACAGGTGAAGAAACCATTGCAGCCGACGGGGATATATTGAAAGAATTATTATTTGGCGGGCTGAAACCATAAAATTCAGTCCTTTGAGAACTGGAAGAACTATCTAAGTCAAAAATGTTTGACCAATCGTCCGGCAAATCACCCACAACCACTCTCTCCGACAGATCCATAGGATCCTCAGAAGAGACTGAGGGAGAATAGTTAGGTCTTTCCATAAAAAAGGACGGTGGATCCGTTAGACTCAACCTAGATGCTTCCAGATTAGGACTTTCCAACTGTGATGCTTGTGAAACTATAAGGTCTTCATTATCATTGGTTACCCTTGCAGGAGAAAGGACAGAGGGGTATTTGAATCTAATAGGGTATTCATGTGAATACATATCATGATAATCTAAAACAGGGGTAAGTATTTCAGCATGGTTGACCCCCAGGGTACTACCATGATTCATAGGAGAACTAGTAGGAATATTTATTAAATCCATCTCAGATAAACTAGAATCGGAATCTATCTCAGGTAAAATAGAATGGTTAGAATTTGACTCGTCCGAAGAATGGATAGGTGAAATGGGAATTACGAGAGGAGGGAGCAAAAATTTAACCGCTTTGTGACCGGGCATTCGTAAGACTTCGGAAGATAACTGAGGAATAAACTCCTCCATACTCATATTGAGGTTTTCTCCCGGATCCCAAGCAGTTGGCTCTATTACAGGAGTTAATTCTGGCATTTGAATATACTCACTTAGAGATAGGATTAAAAGTTAAGAATCCCTCAAAATCAGCCTCCTCCTCCAGGGAATCATCGCTATTAGTGAACAACGAGGTATCAGCGATGGACTCTGACTCATAAGAATTAGCTGAATCAGTCTCAGACTCAAGGTCGATGGATTCAGGAAATTTTCATCCTCCCCATCCAACAAGCTTTCCTCGTCCGAGAAAAATGCATCACTAATTTCCTTATTTCTAGTCAGGTATTTTCGTAAATAACCAGGAATCTCAATCCATCCTCGTAAATGGGAGAAATGGACTTTTTGAGTTCTACTGGGGGGATTAGTATTTCTCTGTATGACATATGACACCCTATTCGGGTTCACATCAACAACAGTAAATGGCCCTTCCCACCTATTATGAAATTTAAGAGCAGTGCTTGGCCCAGTTCGTATTACTTTACGAGCTACTTTTTGACCCACCTTGAAAGGTTTAAAATTGACACTGCCCTCTTTCCAATATTGGGGAAAAGTGTGCACTGGAGCATGAGCTTTTTGTAGTAAATAATCAGAAGGTGACATGTCCAATGCACTATGATAAGTATTATTATAAATTAAAATAGAGGAAGACAATTCTTCATCCCAAGTAGCAGGTTGTTCTAGAACTAAACATTTCAGTAGTTGAATTAAAGATTAAATCGCTCGGAGACACCGTTACTCGAGGGATGAAGTGGAGATATTCGCACATGTTTAATGTTGTGTTTTTGTAACACTTGTTGGAATATCTGGGAAGTAAATTCAGTTCCATTATCAGTTAATATACGATTTGGAACTTTAGGAAGGAAAGGGAGAACTTGGTGCTCCAGTTTCCTAGATACGGTCAAGCTGGACTTGTCGGCAATGGGAACTACAGACACCCATTTAGAATAATGATCAATAAATATCATGCAGTATTTATTTCCCTTAAAAGTTTTTGGGAATTGAATCAAATCCATGGCACATAAATCGAAAGGATAGTTGGCCAAGATTTTCAACATGGGTGGAGTATATTGGAAGAAAAGTTTTTCTGCATCTGGCAAACAGGGCAGCACCGCACTACATCGGAAATTACCTGATTGACCCTAGGATGCCAGAAATGCTTGTATACCAACTGAAGCAGCTTGTTCCGACCTATATGGGCACAGGATACATGGAGTCCCAGAACTATGTGCATTAGTAAGTCCAAAGAAATTGCATATAACAGATTCCCGGACGTAGTTCGGTAATACAAGATGTCATTTTCCAAAACCATTTGTTTAGAATGACTTTTGTATGGTTTAGGAACTTGTTGCCAATTTATATTGTTATCATTTTTCTTAAATCCCTTCAATAAATATCGAAGAGTACGATCATTATTTTGATCGTAGATAACATCAGTATCATTAATATTAGTATTGATTACCGATACGTTTTTCACCTGTATAGTAGAGGACTTTAAATTGGACTGTGTACAAGTTGATATGCCATCGGCCACCACAGTCAATTTTTTTCCTTGCAGATGAATCAGTTGTTTTCGGGACATATCAGGTAATAAGTGATTATCCCTAAGAGCACAAGTACCAAGTATCAATGGGTTATCTACCATGTATTCCTGGGGGACTATGAAAAACGCGGAAGGATGAGTTACAAAACCCATATTAAACCTCAGGATTATATTTACATAGTGAACAATAGGAATTCGTTCTCTATTTCCAAAACCACTGATGGCCCTTACTCCTATGTCTTCGGAAGCCAAAAGCTCTTTTGAATTCCCTAGGAAAGGAACAATCTCGGAGCTTATCAAGTTTACTCCAGCCCCACTATCTACAAGGCAATCATAAATGGGAGCATCCTGATCATCCAACTTGACACAGACGATCAAAGGTTCTATATCGGCCTGGCACAAGTTAATAGCAACGACCATGTCTTCACTAGCATAGGAATAAGGTTTATGCGAGAATTTACTCACTGGAGGTATCCCATAAAAGTTAATAGAAGGATCATCCAGTTTCTTTACAGAGTCATTATCCAAGTCCTTTTCCACAGATTGACTCATCTCTGTGGGGACTAGTCGTTTAACTGATTGGCGGGGCGAGCTTCAGCAAACCCCCCTTTGCAACGACCTTCATAGTGAGACACGTTACAGGTTTCACACGGGTCCAGAAATAGGCGTTGGGGAAGCGGCTTCTCAGTTGGTTTAGCCGAATTTTTCTGGGCTTCAGGGGAATATGATCGCGAATAAACTTTCTTTACCGCACCTTGAAGGTATTCTCTAGGAGGAGTTCGTTCGGGATCACTGGATCGTGGAGGGGTGCGTTGAGAGCACCTCATTCCCGCGTGGGGACCTCTACAAAAGGGACATACCACTTTCCGGGTATTTACGGGAGATGATGGAGGAGAGTTCCTAGCTCGGCATTCGGTATTTGAATGGCCGGTTTTCTTGCAGTAGCTACAGACTCCCAAGTACTTATAGCATTCCTGCATTTCGTGTCCTCGCTTCTCACAGTAGTCACACAAGATATTCATCCGATCTCCCGATCCTGAACGACCCTTTCGATTATTCTGAGCTCTGGAACGGTCATTACTTGGTGGTGAATTCCGAACAGTGTTGTAGACAATACGACTGCTATTATTTCTTTCCGGAGGACTACGTTGGCCAAGATTGGAAGAGCGATGGTTACGGTTAATTGAAGACTTAGGTTTACGCTGTTCAACCTTCTTACGCAACACATCAGTCCATCCAGGGAGTGCAGCATTGATCTGAATTACTGACTCAACAGATTCGTTTAAGTCCACCTCCTGGTCAGCTCGGGAATAAGTTGATGGGCCGACCTCAAGTGGATTTGTTTGGGACATTGAATTTGGGAAAGCAGTGTTATCGCTGTCTAAAGAGTCCGCAAAATTCACTATATTTTCCCATGGAGCTCTACTATAACCGTCCAGCTCCATCATTTTGATATATTGACTGACGAATATCTCAATATAAGGAGGCAAACTACATAGGAAAGCTATTCTAAGGGAATCATGAACTCTCATATCGTATCCAGGATATGCCTGACTAGCTAGCTAGGCGCTCTAACCGAAGGGCGAACATTTTGATGCTCTCGTTAGGGTATCGGTGAGCGGCATGATACTTCTGTATTCTGTATTCTTTCTTCTTACGTTCCTCATCTCGATACCAGCATACAAGATTATCCCGTACAGAGAAGTATTCACGGTTATCTTTGATGATTTCTCGGTATATATTCAAAAATTTTCCTTCTAGCTGTCGACCAAGCAGTCTTAACCATTGGTGATGGGCATTTGGGTAGTGTAAACTACAATAAGCCTCAAAATCAGCCAGGTAGACTAAGAGATCTTTCCAGGATCCACGACCTTAAGCTTCTGAGAGTTCTTGAGTAACTGAGTAAGAAGCACAATGGCTTCCTCCAGCATGTCAAGTCTCTTTTTCATGTGTGGTCCTGAATACATTGAAGGTTCATCATCGTCAGGAATACGACGCATAGGCAGTCGTTGGGAATATCCTTGTGGAATACAACCAGAATGCGACTGAGAATCAGTCGAAAACATCTGGTGCTCCGGATATTGATTTAAGGGAATTTGTTCTCGTTGAGGCTGTAGTAATTTATTATACTTTTCAGAAAAGTCAGCCTTTCCTCTATTGATAGGGGATAGAGAATCTCTATTGTCTCTGCCCATATCGGGAGTTCTAAAGAGAGACTTAGGTTGGGTGAAGTAATTTACTGGGGGTATAGAATCATGACGAAGATTGGGATTAGGAAGAAGTTGAGGTTTAGGAAGAAAATTATGAGTATGCATAAGATTGGATTAGGAATAAGATTAGGATTAGGAATAAGATTAGGATTAGGAATAAGATTAGGATTAGAATGAAGATTAGGATTAGAAAGAATTTGATTTCTAGGATTTTCTACATAACTGGGTGGATTATGTAGAAAAGGCGTTGATCGTGGTTGAGATTGGGAAACTAAGGAAGGTTTATACTCACGATCATAGAAAGAAGTGGTATTTTTAGGCATATGCACATAATGGGAATCAATTTAGGTGGGCCATGACCTTGATCATGGAACGTTCTGTGTTCAACCTTACCGACTGTATCATTTACTTGAGCCAATTGCCTTTCACTTAACACCTGTTTATGGAGTTTAGTTAATAAGGTACTCATTTCAGGCTCAGTGAAAGGTTTGTCAGAGTTGGGAGCTAAAGATAAGTCAGATTTGGTAACTAAGGGTATGTAACTATTTTTATTTTTCTCATTCATTCCTACATTCATTTCTACATTATTTTTATTTCGATCATCACGCAGACGCAGGTCTAAACGTGGATCTAATGCGACAGCTGCAAGAGAGGGATCGAAGTCCACAGCTTCTTGGCTATCAGCATTTATGCTCGTATCCAAGTCTTTTGGTTGAGGTTTTTCTGACATTTTCTTTTGTAATTTCAAAAGAAAGAATTTCAAAGTATTGGAGGGTTATTACTAACTAACTCTCGATCTGTCCAATATAAGTACAAAAGAAGAAGATTTCTTTGAAAAGAACTGAAGAGAATCGATGATTTTTCAAAAATAAATATGACGATGTGAGCGAGAGTCACAATCCTAGTGCACGCAAGCGCAGGAACTCAAACAGAGTCCCTGTTCGGGCGCCACTTAATTTATTTATGTGGCGGAGAGGAAGTACGCTGGGATCAACAAGTGTACCCGACGGTGAGGTACCTCTCTCCGCTCTTTCTTGGAGATATGAAGTTCGAAGAATTGAAGATTACGAAGGTCAATTTATGGAAAATTACGTAGATGTTAGGTTTGTGATGTTCAAAGATAGTGGTTTGAAGGTCTAGTCAGCACAGCAACCACCTGACACCATCCGGGGTAATACGGAGCAGATTAGATTTTCTCCGTAACGGAGGGAGTTAGTCTTCAGGACTCCGTAAGCCTGCTGACTTGAATGACTTTCGAGGAGGATTGCGACGGTTGATAACATATAAAAATGTTGATATTAAGCTAAGATTTTACCCAAAGAAAGGTGTAGAACTATTTAACTAGTTTCCCGGAGCTTTCTCGAAGGTTAACCCGATAGAGGTCTCGAAGATTAAGAATAATAATATCAATAAAGAATCAATATGAAGGATAGTGACACTCCATAGAAAAGTTTTATCTTTAATAAATCGCTCAGAATATATGGTGGGATGTTTGTGTTATAAAAAGTTAATAGCTAACACAAATCCAACCCCAACAATATTAATCAAAGAATTGGTTTAATAAAATCAATAAATACACGTTGGAGTAAAAGTTAAAGGTTCCAATGTGTAAAATATGTACACGAGCACAGACAGCTCTAGGATCAGATACGAGAGTGGAAACCGAACGCTTCCAAATATTGCTCATGCATAAAATCAAGGGAATAAGAAATCCAGACTCAACAATTGTGAATAAATGATGACTTATCTGAATTTGACTGGAGAATAATTTCAAGTGGTGAGTATGATTCAGGAGAATCACAACTATGCTGAAGTACTATTAAGGAGGAAAGAATCAGGCCGAACCCCAACGTTAGAATTGGCAGGGAGAAGGATCCAGACGAACCACAACTCCGAAACAACTCCAAGAAGAAAGATTCAGGATGAATTCCAACTTCAAAATAGCACCGAGAAAAGATTCACTAAGGAATCTCACTCAAGAGTATCAGCTTAAAGGACGGATTCAGGATTGAATCCCTGGAACAGAAATCGGATTCAGGAATGAAGCCCCAACACAGAATCAGCACACAATCAGAAGATGATGGATTCAGGATGAATCCCAAAATAGAACGTAGTCCAGAGTTAGAATGTCTTGAAGGATTCAGGATGAATCCCAAGATAGAAATATCTGGATTCAAGTATGAGTCCCAAGATAGAAATATCTGGATTCAAGTATGAGTCCCACAATCGAACCCTGTCAAATATAAACAACAATTGGTATTTGGACCATAATTTATATTTACATATTTGACAGTTAAATGAAGTCACATATATTTATTCTATTAAGAAACATACCCTGATATATCCAAGAGGTGGGGACTAATGATGTCAACGGCCCTCCAGCAAGCAACAAGATAGTAAACTGTAATAAGAGTCAAGTTTACTATCTGTACATTACTACAAATCTTACAGTTATTAATTAATAAAATCAAATAAATTTGTAGCACTGACCTCTGAGACAGCTAGAAAGGCTTATCAACTTCTTTTGTGTATAAATTTTCAGCACAATTATATTTTTAATATCATCTGTGCTCCTGGTGCTATGTTTATCATTAAGTTTATATTATATCATTATACATAAAATCATAACAAGATGTACTAGAAAGAAGAAATACTGGTATAGTATCTATAAATGTTATAAGGGTTTTCAATAATTGAAGACATATAATAAATAATACAATGTATCACAGCCTGGATCAGAAATGGTAAACCATTCCAGACTGTATTATAAAAAACATTTTCGAGAATAAACAACACCAGAATAAGATAGCGAATTGCCAATTGACACCATGGATGCATGATCAATATCTCCCTTATATCCTCCCCCACTAAATCTAAACCCCCACCTCAATTTTCCACGTCGTTCGAAGAAAGACGGGAGTGAAGAGGCAAAGAGCATAGAAACAGCGCGCTCTACTATGAATATTTACAATATTTACAATAATATTTTATACAATTTTATATCCCTTTTTAGTGTTAATTTTTAGATAAATTTTCACATTCATTCTTTAGGGATTCTAAGAATAAACGGTTCTAACAACAAAGAAGAATCAAGTTAAAGGGTTCCTTGTTGATATTATCCAACAACCAAGAAGAATCAAGTAAAAGGTTTCCTGGTTGATATGATAGATATGAGGGGTGACAATAGGTACTTCCCCTTAACAATGCTGTTATAACAAGCATCGATTATGTCGGCCTCTCTGACGGTATTATTATCGGTCCATTAGTATTTTCTTCTATAAGAGATCTTGATTTTTACCAATGGAGATGAACTGTTCCCGCATCTTTTCGTATATTAACACAGGATCTTCAATATTGTGTTTGGCCTACTGGTGTCCCAATCCTGACTAATGTGTGCTTTGTTTGTTTGGACATACATATGAGGGGCTGTGGCGGTGGCAGGTTGGGCATTCACGCTCGTAGCACTCGGCGGTTTTGGTAGGCCATTTTGCGCCCAATTTGATTTGACGCGGGTACGCAGCGCGCAGCCAGCGGTGGCGCAACAGCGTTCACTATTTCTCAACTGCACTTATTGATTTGGGGAAATCAGAAGTACAAATTAATTATTGAGAAACTGACGAGTTATAATAAAAAAACAAATTTAATTATATAAAATTTAAAATTTGTATCTTTAAAATAAAGGTATATAATCAGAAAATAAATTGCTTGGAAAGTTCATGGTTGTTCATCGAAAACACACCACCTCAATAATAATGAAAGTTTTATTTTCATTATTATATTTTCTATTTCGAAAATAGAAACAATCTAGGAAGTCTTTTTCCTGATTCTTTCTATTTTCTTGTTATACTTATTGATGGTCCATTTAATTTGAAGAGAGAGATCTACTCAGCCAAGTTATAGATTGATCAGAGAACATCGGATTATCTCATTCAGGAACCGGACAAATCTGTAAAATAAGTTTTAAGCTCCTCCGGCCCACAACCTGTCATGAAACATGACAGGTTCGTTGGAACCGAGGAACTGGTATATATATATATGTACAATAGGTACATATATATATACAGCTCAATATATATATATATATCAGTTTGTGAGGTAGGCGGTTTTCGATGACTCTATACATAATAATTATATGCATTTTATTTGATAAATATATACTAGACAGTATATATTTATACCTTATACGTATTTAACCATTTGTGGTTAAATAACTTGAGGAATTCTATTACACATAGATATTTAGTTTAATAGTTTAATCTTTAGTCTGCAAGCATACACGAAGAATCCAGACACACAAAGATCAACTATACCAGAATCATGTACACCAGGAGGGTTTTTTCGTCACCTTAGTTAAAGTGTTTGACGATCAGGCACACTAGAAAGCATACATTCAAAACAGCTTCGATAGATGAAGATGTTATAGAACAATAGTTCAGAAGGAAGTTTACTTAAGAGATTAAGAAAGATAGGAATAAGAGTTTTTTTTTTTTTTTTTCAGGTAACTTATCAGAACTATGTACTAATAAGTTTGATTGGCCAAGTAATTTAAATTTACGTTCCAGTCAGTAAGGGAACGACAGAAGTTTCATTTTCTAAACAGATGAAGCAAAGCCAACTTTTATTCTCCAGGCTTATTTACTTCGTATCAGGACACAAGTGTGTCATTTTATAACCCTGAGACAAGGTTATAAAAGACTGGTCCTTCTTCTATGACGTACATACTCCACTGGAGTCGACATAACATTGGGGAAATCTGGAACTGATCCTCTACTCCTAGTGCGAGGAAGATCATCTAATTGCATTTCCTCCAAGATTTCCTCATCTATGTGGACCAAAGTCAAATTACTATTATCTAAATGGACGTTGGTGGGATCACCAAACACCTCTCCCACTATTTGAAAAGGTGGAATTCTAGTCTCCGAGACAGGTGAAGAAACCATTTCAGCCGACGGGGATATATTGAAAGAATTACTATTTGGCGGGCTGAAACCATAAAATTCAGTCCTTTGAGAACTGGAAGAACTATCTAAGTCAAAAATGTTTGACCAATCGTCCGGCAAATCACCCACAACAACTCTCTCCGACAGATCCATAGGATCCTCAGAAGAGACTGAGGGAGAATAGTTAGGTCTTTCCATAAAAAAAGACGGTGGATCCGTTAGACTCAACCCAGATGCTTCCAGATTAGGACTTTCCAACTGTGATGCTTGGGAAACTATAAGGTCTTCATTATCATTGGTTACCCTTGCAGGAGAAAGGACAGAGGGGTATTTGAATCTAATAGGGTATTCATGTGAATACATATCATGATAATCTAAAAAAATGGAGTATCGGTATCGGCCTCTTTTCTGGTATCGGTACATCCCTAGTTCATAGGAGAACTAGTAGGAATATTTAGTAAATCTATCTCGGATAAACTAGAATCGGAATCCGTCTCAGGTAGACTAGAATGGTTAGAATTTGACTCGTCCGAAGAATGGATAGGTGAAATAGGAATTACGAGAGGAGGGAGCAAAAATTTAACCGCTTTGTGACCGGGCATTCGTAAGACTTCAGAAGACAACTGAGGAACAAACTCCTCCATACTCATATTGAGGTTTTCTCCCGGATCCCAAGCAGTTGGCTCTATTACAGGAGTTAAATCTGGCAATTGAATATACTCACTTACAGAGATAGGATTAAAAGTTAAGAATCCCTCAAAATCAGCTTCCTCCTCCAGGGAATCATTGCTATTAGTGAACAATAAGGTATCAGCGATGGA
>JABUQX010140323.1:7500-10000 GCA_015478945.1 Trachelipus rathkii
AATCTTGTACAAAGCAAGTCCTGTATGCGAAATAACTGTTTCATTCCTTTTTTTGTATTATCAAGGTCACCGAGGTGATTCTGTCACCAACGGCGTGCCATGGGGAGAGAGCCAGTTATGAAAAAGAGATCGGAGAGCCAACATCTTGACACTCTCTCGGTCCAAAAATTGATACTTTAATGGTAATCATATTTAAGGTATTTAAAAAGCAATTTATTTTTGAACAGTGAAATATCTTAATGTGTGTTCATGTAAAATAGTCATTAGACATAATTAATAAATACTTCCATCTTCCATCATTTCTTCCACCTCTCTCTCTCTCTCTCTCTCTCTCTCTCCTCGTCTTTCCCACTATCGTCATCTTCCATTATTACAATCTCTCCAGTTCTCTCCTCTCTCTCTCTCTCTCTCTCTCTCTCTCCTCTCTCTCTTTCTTTCTCTGTCTCTCCTCTCTCTTTTCATATATATATATACTCTTTCATATGTATATATATATATATATGAAGCCGGTATGGCGCACAATTTATTATTTTTTGCATTTTACTATGTTATAATCATACCTATGATATATATATGTATGTAATAATAACCAACCATGTATGTATGTAATAATATGTATATGCTTATATATATATGCTATGTAATAATAGCCAACCATATATGTATATGTATGTTCCTTTCCTGTGTGCAGGCGATTATACTTGTATTGATTCAATTGCTATTTGGTCACTTTGTTAGCAACAGTTTTTGAGTGGCAGCTCATATTGACTTTCTTTATTGACCATGTCTAATGACTGTGAACGCGACCAGATGCGCGTTCCCGAAAATAAATTGCTGCTTAAAATAATGATTGCCGATGGCTGTCGAACCTGACCGAGAGAAGTGTCCTTCTTTTCGCGGCGGCTTTCTCTCCCGCCAATTGTTGAAGATCACCTCGGTATTCTGACAATACAAAAGAAAGAGATAATTGCTTTGTGCAGACTTTCTTACATATCTAAATAACCCACCAGAAAAAAATCTTTAATAACTTTTTTTCTAATATCCTTTATAAGTACACTTTTATATTACCACATTTATTATATATATATATATATATATATATATATATATATATATATATATATGTATATGTATATATATATATATATATATATATATATATATATATATATATATATAGATAAATTTTTCAGGATTGTTTGGTTAATTTTGTCATTGTGGAATATAATGTACATTCTTAATATATATTAACTTGTAAGGTGGGAATTTTTTTGGCATTTGTTTCATTTCTTCGCCGATCTTCCCGCTATGACCATGTATTGATCTTTGGTCTGTTCTAATAACAAATATCATCTTTAACTTAAAAAAAGAACTTTTGGCGTTTTTTTACCGAGACTATACCGAAACCAATAGCCTGAGAATCTATATTAGGTGGTGCATCTATGACCGGTATGATATTGATGATTTTCGGGTACAGCGCCTCATCGAAGATATTGGAGTTCAGAAGTTCATTTTCGAAAAGTGTTGCTGAGCATAGTACCTTCGCCAACTTCAAATGGTGAGTTAAACGCTACTTCGGTATGTATCATCACGCAATTTCATGGCGTTAAATGACACAAACTGCTGTCTGCGCCCGCGAAAATGGCGATTTTTTATCACTGTTACCGGTCATTTTCATGTTAATGACTTTGCCGAAACATGGCAAATGTAGCAAAGTGGCTCTAACAATCATATATGAACTTTTGTATAAAGGTACCAATGGAAGACCATGACAAATTGCCCCTTTCTAATAGTGACGGGTACTTCCTGACTCGCCCTGTTGTTTCAAATAAATCTACAAGGCGCTGTCAATCTCCGGGGATGGCATTAACTCCATGCAAAATAAAGGATCCAGGAGGAAAGTCGGGATGGACATGTGTGTGTGTGTGTGTGTGTGTGTGTGTGTGTGTGTGCCTCTCTCTCTCTCTCTCTCATATATTCATGTATGTGTGTGTGTGTGTGTGTGTATTGGAGCTGGGCTATGTGGATCACGGACAATGGGTTGGGTTGAGTAACGGCGTCGGCAGGACAATCCAGGTTAGGTAGAGGTACACGGCTTCTAAGTCCCGGTTATATAAGATTTGTTAAGTAGGTTAGGTTGAGGTACATGGCTTTTATATTATATTATTTCTTAAGCATTCAAGGTTGTAATTTTCAGACATATTAAAATATATTAAATAAATAAATAATAAAAAAACTAAATAAAATAAACAACATTCTGTAACATCTATATAAAGAAAACAGTTAATAAATAAACAAAATTCGTAATATACATATATATATATATATATATATATATATATATGCTCTCTATATAAATATATATATATATATATATATATATATATATTATATATATATATACTTTCTTAACTATATATATATATATATATATATATATTACCCTATGATCATAAAGATATTAAAATTTTCCTAATACAAAATTTTACTGATGAAGTAG
>JABUQX010140323.1:17500-20000 GCA_015478945.1 Trachelipus rathkii
CTCATAAATATAATTAATTATGTCTCCAGTCGCGGTATCGCTCTAGTGAAGATGAGTTTGAGTGTCTCTGCCAGTGAATTATTTCAATTATTTTGTGTAAATTTGTTTATTATGTGTTTCTGTTTATTATGTGTTTCACGGAAATATTTATTTTATTTTTTTATATTTATTTTCAAGGTCACACAATGCAACCTCAATATATGAAATGTGAAAATTGTGGGCTAGTGAAGCCTACTTATAGATTTCTGAAAAGCAACTTTTTACCACAGAAAATTAATAATTACACTATTTTTTAAATATTATATTAGCATCGCATATATATATATATATATATATATATATATATTGTTATTATTATTATTATTATTATTATTATATTATTATTATTATTATTATTATTATTATTATTATTATTATTATTATTATTAAATTATTATTACATTATATTATTATTATTATTATTATTATTATTATTATTATGCTATTATATATATATTATTATATATATATATATATATATTATATATATATATATATATATATATATTATTATATATATTTTTATATTATATATATATTATTATTATATATATATATCTTATACATATATAAACACATATATATATATATATATATATATATATATATATATATATATATATATAAATATGCTTATATATTATATATATATTATATTATATATATATATTATTATTATTATTTATATATTATTATATTATACATTAAAGAAAGAAGAAATATATATATATATACATATATACATATTATATACATATATACATTACATATTATTATTATGTATATATATATATATTATATTTTCCATATTATTATTATTATTATTATTATTATTATTATTATTATTCTCACTATTTTTTTCACATTTCTTACATATTATATATTATTATATTATTATATATATATATATATATTACATATATTATATATATTTATATATATTATATATATATTATATATATTAATATGATTAATTCATTTTGACGTAACTCTTATGATGTATGGTATGTGTATTATATTATATATATATATATATATATATAAGAGTTATATATATATATATATATATATATATATATATATACATATATATACATATACATATACATATATATATAGATATATGTTTGATGTAACTTTGTATGTATGTATATAGATATCTCGCGGAAATATATATATATATATATATATATATATATATATATATATATATATATATATAAACTTGGCAAAGTTTTTCGGGGCCACACTGAATCTTCGCTGGACCGCTTCTGACTCATGTCGATAAAATGAATGCTGCCGTATGGTCATCTCGTCAGTATATATATATATATATATATATATATATATATATATATATATATATATATATATATATATATATATATATATATATATATATATATATATATATATATATATATATATATATATATATATATATATATAGTTAAGTAATTTTGCTAGATTGGTTTCTTTTGTGAGCAAGCACCCTATATAAGAGGATGGTAATTTAGAAATCCATATTTGAAATGATGTTTTTATTCAACATAAGTAAAATACGCAATGAAAATATAAAAGTAACAAAAGTCCCTTCTGTTGAGATACTCTTTGTAGGCGAATTGCAAGTCGCAGCCTTTTCCAGTGCGTTTTTCGAACTTGCCTCTGACTCTTCGTTTAGCGGCGAAAATTGGTGATCGAAATTCGAGTCGCAGCCTTTTCCTTGAAGTTTATCGCTCTTGCCGGGAGGATTTCTGAAGAGAGTATCTTGAGTGAGATTTTCTTTTGATTCTTAATAATTTGATCTGACTGACTTTATCTGACTGACTATCTGACTGAAGAGTATCTCAAAATGACGGGTTTATATAGTATTTCACTTTGACTTATAAAGCGTAATTGTCGCTGACCTAAAGTATGGTGGCTTTGAACATAAATTAAAATGTTTACAGTTATAATGGAGTGCTACATTACTTCCTGCGCTAAACACGGAGTGAGAAAGTATGTTATAATAATTATACAAGAAATAATAACTAAAATACATAAAATTAAAGTACTTTCAAATGCAAGCATATTTAATTATGTCCGAAGACATAAGTAAACATACAAACATATGAAGGCAAAAATAGTATACATGAAATTTGAAGAATATTCAAATACGAGCATAACTGGTTACATCCGAAGATCTAAACATATATACAAGTATTTGAATACATATAAATACAATAATGTTATATATACAGAAAATAAAAAGTGCATTTAAACACAAGCATATTTGGTTATATCCGTTAGATATAAACAAACATACAAACATTTAAATGCATAAAAGTACAAAAATGTTAATACATAATAATTATTGATATGAAACAATTGAATTATTCACAAGTTAAATAGGCCACATTGATCGAACCATTAAATCCAAGGAAAGGTCCAGTATAAGACGTTTCTAACGTATCCATGATTT
>JABUQX010140325.1:0-15000 GCA_015478945.1 Trachelipus rathkii
TTGTTGTGCGCTTCGTTCAGCTCAATTCCGGGTGTTTAACCGTTTTCCGCATTTATCGGTGAAACCTTTCACGCTGATTTTTCTGATGCGCCATGAGATATAAAGATATCTTCTGTAGCAGTGATTTTTACGTCCCGATGGACACATTTTATGACAATATTTTAATTGATTTTTTTTTATTATTCGTTTAGACTAAGATGCTAATTTTTAATTTTAAAATAAAGTAATTTTATGATTGGAAAAAAAAAAAAAGAACTGATTTTATTATTTTAAAAGATAAATTCGATCAAATTGTTTGGATTGTTGACACTTTAGCTATAATCCGAACAAATTAGATATTTGATAGATATAATATATCTATATATATATATATCTATAAATATATATGGGTATATATATATACATAGAGATTCATGTATGTTTGTGTGTATCCGTACGCACACCTGAGCGTTATTGTTTCGATCACCTGATCATCAAGGTCGTCGAATACACGCAGGAATGAACAGTGAAACTCGGTCATATGATTGTAGACTGACCTTGAAAGGAAAGGAATAGACGATAAGGCAGAGGAGAGGTAGAAGAAGGAGAGAGGAAAGAAATGGAAATTGCCTTTCGTTCACTGTTAAAGAGAATTGCTTTGTATAGTTTTTTTTATAATTTCATTAATTTTCATAGTTTGCTTTATATAGTTTCAGTAGTTTTGATACTTAGTTTTATGAATTTTCATAACTTTGCTTATATAATTTCAGTAGTCTTGATACTTAGTTTTATTTCTTGATAATTTTAACAGGAAGCACTATATATTAATGCTTTGTTTTAATAACCAATAACCTTTAACCTTTATTGCTTTGTTTTAATTAACTTTAAAGCTTTCATATTTGCATCTTGATTAATTTTAATCTGGCGACCATTTATTTGTAAGAAAACTAACCATACTTTTAAGCTAGAATACTTCTTAGTAAAGCTAACATAGTTTTAGTGAGCACTAATTTTCTTTTAAGTAGTTGGTATCTAGCGATATATTATTAACATTGCTTTAAAACTGCATGATAAACTTTAAAATGATGAAAAGCACTCTTGAAAATAAGCGAAACCAGCTCGCGCTCACGAAATATGGCGCGTCAAATAATGAATATAGTGATGCACCGCCATCTGACACTAATATGAGAACTTTGTCTCCAGTTGCGTTCTATTTGGAGACAAAAACAAATAAACTACACATAGACAGCCCTGTACAGCAAATACCAGGTTATCCTGACTTCCATCTTTGCTCGTATAACCTCAGCCACATTTCCATTTAGAGATGCGAGTACTACCATCTCAAGGATGGTCAAGTGTGTTGTTTACTTTGGACATACTACCCACATATGTTGATTGAAACAAATCTTTTAACGAAGATTCCTTTCGAGAGGGGGGTCCTTTGTGGTATGTAAATTTGTGTGCACAAATAAGTCAAATCAACATTATGTGTTGTAAGACGCCCAAAGCTTACAAGTTAGAACAGCGCAAATTCTTTTAAACTTTCTCACGCTGAAAGCCATGACTCACCCTCAGAAACACCTAAATTCTTACAAACAAATCTTACATCGTAACATATCGAGTAAGGCATACACCTCCTCAAATAATCTTGTTCCCAAGACCCAAAGTTCTGTAACTTCATTTCAAGGTTGTGACTCTGTCTTGCAATTTCTTCTACAAAGTTCGTTTTCGGACGTTTTGTTATGCATTTTCGTTATTACTAAGAGCCTCCAAGCTCCTTCCCAAGATTGCAAGCTGCATTAGCTTTGCTGCAGTCGAACCGTGTAGGTCGGGTTATAAAAGTGATTATAAAAGTGGCTGCAAAAGTGAGAATGAAACGGGGCACGAATCTGGTTCCAAGCAGAGAATATATTTTCCCAGTTACTTATATTCCCCACCCTTGGTATATGCATTTTAATTATGTATATACATACTGTATGTGTATATATATATGTTTATATATATATATATATATATATATATATATATATATATATATATATATATATCTTACCAACCTCTATATAACATATATATATATCTCTCTATATCTCTCTCTATTATAAATTTAAGTATTTTTATTACAATGTGTACTTTTCTTTTGTAATACAGGCAAAGTTTTAAAGAATACAAAGTGTATTCCCTGTGTCATGTGTTTCTAAGGAGGCCTTCAATCAGGAAGTGGAGGTAAAATAGCGCCTTAATAAATGATTTTTTCTTTCAGCAGTTAGATTAATTAAGTGTCGTTAATACCCATTTTATGCATGAACATTATTATATAAAATTTTCCTGTGTTGAGTCATGATTTTTTAACTACATATAAATGATTTTATTTCCATCAGTTAGATTAATTAAATTTCGTTAGTAATCATTTTATGTATGAAAATTATTATCTGAAAATTTCCTATATTGGGTTATGTTTATAAATTGACTTTTATTGAGTTTATATTAATTTTTGTTAATGATATATGAGCATGGTAATTCGATATAATGTGAATTTATTACTATTTATGATTATTTAACTATTAAATTTGGATCATGTAATTACCAATCATTAATTGCTTAACAGGTTATTTTGTGTGGGCCTAGTCTGCTGTGACTAGGTTTTGACCGAGGTGCTAAAACACACCTATGAATAAAAGAGTGGAAACAACATGGTTTTGACTCATTAATCCCAACCCGTTGTGTGGCGAGTGCCCAGAAAACACAAACGACATATATATATATATATATATATATATATATATATATATATATATATATATATATATATATATACATACTATATATATATATATCTTTCTATATATATATATATATATATATATATATATATATATATATATATATATATATCTCATATGCACAATCTTCGCATTCCTTTCCACCTCTCCTCCCTCTCTCCTCTCCTCCTCCTCCTCTTTCTTGATTCAAGTTGTATAGTATATTTTCAGCACAGACTCATCAATCCTGGCTTAAAACCCACGGTTGCTAGATATATTTCTTGTTTCAGGGAAATTTAAACAATATTCCAGTTAATTAAAACAATTTAAATTACTAAATCACAATTGGAAGAATTAATACAAAAATAATTTAATATTTTTAAACATTTATTATTGAACAATTTCCATTTTTCCCCCCCTTTTTATCACAGTAGCTTATTATCAAATAAAATATATCATTATATTCACATGTAAGATTAAATTTTATAGTTCGGTATTTGTCCTTTTGAGGCATCAGTGATCTGATTGCAATTCGAAATAAGGAGAAACAAGAATAGGATACAGTCCTCATTAAATAATAATAATAACTTGGTAATAACAGCAATATCAAGCAGTAGTATTTGTATCAGTAGTAGTAGTATACTGACTGTATTATTATTATTATTATTATTATTATTATTATTATTATTATTATTATTATTATTATTATTATTATTATTATTATTATTATTATTATTATTATTCCCATTCCATTCCATTCCATTCCATTCCATTCCATTCCATTCCATTCCATTCCATTCCATTCCATTCCATTCCATTCCATTCCATTCCATTCCATTCCATTCCATTCCATTCCATTCCATTCCATTCCATTCCATTCCATTCCATTCCATTCCATTCCATTCCATTCCATTCCATTCCATTCCATTCCATTCCATTCCATTCCATTCCATTCCATTCCATTCCATTCCATTCCATTCCATTCCATTCCATTCCATTCCATTCCATTCCATTCCATTCCATTCCATTCCATTCCATTCCATTCCATTCCATTCCATTCCATTCCATTCCATTCCATTCCATTCCATTCCATTCCATTCCATTCCATCATTGTTGTTGTTACTCCAAAGTTAATCTTAGCTTCAAAAGAACATAGTACAAAGATTTATGGCAATTAGATCGAATTCACGTCTTCTAAAAGCACACTCGCTTGTTTGATTCTTGAGTTTATTAGCAGTGAAACTTAGTTTCTTTGATGTACTGCAATGCACAAAGACTTTTAGTCGTATATATATATATATATATATATATATATACTCTCTCTTTCATATATATATATATATATATATATATATATATGCTCTCACTATATATATATATTATATGGCATGTTACTCCCAGATTTTTTTATTTAAGGAAAAAAAAAATAGTTATAAAATAAGAAGGACTGAGATAAAATATACCTTTTCTTTTAAACATTTTATAAATGGTATTTAAAAATGGCGGTAGTGTGAAGCTTTTAAAAGACTATTTTAAACTGATCTTTTATTACTTTTAATAATGCTTTTCGTTTAATTATTATTATTATTATTATTATTATTATTATTATTATTATTATTATTATTATTATTATTATTTATTATTATTATTATTATTATTTTTTTTATTATTATTTTTATTATTATTATCATTATTATTGTTTTCTTTTGCATTTCTTCGTCGGAAATTTTGAAAAAAATTCTGCTACCCCTGTTTATTTCTTAGTGACAGAGGCAGAGGGGATGGGGTCTCCCCCGTCGTCCACTGGGAGGCCGAGAGACCCTGACTCCTAGATATTAGCAAATACCCCCAGAAAATTTTAGTTTAAAAAACAAATTAGCTATTAGCTACTGCACTTTTTTCTTTAAATTATTAAAAATAAATATTACTTTTAATTAATTTTAATAATTCAAACAAAGAAAACACCTATTTAGTAGCAATTTATTATTATTATTATTATTATTATTATTATTATTATTATTATTATTATTATTATTATTATTATTATTATTGTTTCTTTTTTGTTTTTTGTTTTTTTTCTAACTGCCTCTTTTTTTGTTATTTGTGACTGTGTGCATATATGATGGCGGATATATATATATATTTCCTTTCATTTGACTTTACCAACATCCGTGGCTTGCACTCTAACTTTGCATCCGGAATACCCCCTCTCTAACTCTAACCCTAATCTTTTGCTCTTGTCACCAGCAGGGACTAGGGTGGCGGGGTTATTCTCTGCTGTTTGATATCATCCTTCTCGGCCTTTCATAATTTTCCGTACCATGAAGGGTGGAGTAATATTGCCTATGTAAACATAAACAATCCGTAACACGTCTCGAGAATCTTGAATCTCCTAACTTCGATGTTCTGTGGCTTAAAATCTTTCTTCCTTCTACTACAATAATATTGTGCGTCTGCTACTGTTCTCCTAACAGGACAGACTTTCCTTTTTTGGTTACCTTACTACTTCTCACGAGACTGTTATATCTTCTCATCCAAATACTGAGGTCCTCTATTTGGGGGATTTCAATGTACATAACACTGAATGGTTGGGGTCCTCTCATACCGATTTAGGTGGGGAGGGAGGCCGAATCGTTCAGTATTCTCAACGATCTGGAGCAACTAATTAAAGAACCCACACACATTCCGGATCGTCACCTTGAACACACTTGACCTATGTTTCACCACTAGTCCTTCTCTCTTTAAAATACACCACTTTCGCTCATATCGGTAAATCTGACCACAACCTTATATCTCTTAATTTTAATACTTTCTCCAGCTCCATCCTGCCCTACTCGTTTTTTCTGGCACTTTGATCCGGGCCGATTGGGGGTCATTGCGTTGCTTCTACGCTGCTATAGTTGGAATGACTGCTTTGTCTCTGGTGACGCTGACTTCTGCCGATAAGGTGGGAGCTGCTTTAATCGTTGATGGGATGAGCAGGTTCATTTCCTTCTTCGACTAAATCTTTCTCTCCTCATAATCCATGGGAGGTTCGGTGCTTGTTCTGGCATTTGGAGGCTAGGAGCAGTGCGTATCGAAGTGGAGAAAAAATTCTCATTCTCCTATCACTCTTGCTAATTTCCATTCTGCTAGAAATCGTTGCAGGGATACTCTTCGACCTTGAGCAAAGCGGGCTTTCATTAAAAGAAAGTGCGACAACCTCCTTGGTTCTACTACTGACAAATCTTTCTGGCCTCTTGCCAAGAAACATCTCCTAACCTTCATAATAATCCATGCCTCCCTCTTGGCTAAAATACAGTGGTTCCCGTTTGCTGAATTCTCCCTTCAAGGCCAATCTCTTCGGCCTCCCTTTTCTTCTCTAACTCAGCCTTGAACGAGTCTGGCAATTCCTCTTCCTCTTTCTTTTCCCATCCAGGTGTCATACACCATTGCCTGTGATTACATTCCATCGGGTGCATGGGCTCTGAAATCTATGAACGTTGGGAAGGCGGGTGGACCGGATAGCATTCCTCCCCAGTTTGAGGGGAGTGTGCTTCATTATCCCGCCCCCCTCGTTCAAATATATTCTATATGTCTCAATGCTAACTTACTTTCCCTCAGTGTTGGAAGCGCGCATATGTCCAACCTATTCCGAAAAAAGGAAGCCGCTCTGATCCTTCTAACTATCGCCCTATAGCTCTCACTTATATTCTATCTAAGATCTTTGAAACCCTTCTCAACTCTCATTTCTTAGATCATCTGGAATCTCATTCACTTCTTTCCGATCGCCAGTACGGCTTTCGGCGCTCGAGTTCTACTGGCGATATACTTTCCTATCTTACTGATTTATGGTTTTCCGCCCTTAGGAACTACGGGGAGACTTGCGTGGTGGCGCTTGACATATCCAAAACATTTGACCGGGTATGGCACGCGTCACTGCTCTCCAAGCTCCCCTCCTTTGGGTTTCCTCCTTCTCTTTGCTTACTTATGTCTAGTTTTCTTTCAAATCGCTCAATATCTGCTGTTGTTGATGGGGCGACTTCTTCTTCCTTTTCTGTCAATTGTGGTGTTCCTCAGGGTTCTGTCTTATCTCCTACTTTATTCCTACTTTTCATTAATGATTTTCTCACTCATATGCCGATGACTCGACCCTTCATTCTTCAACTCATTTCAATTCTGCTCCTTCTTTTACTTCTAGAATTGCCTCTCGTCTTAATCTTTCCGATTCTATTCTCGCTGATCTGGATAGAATTTCCGGGTGGGGTCGTCGTTGTGAAATTCAATTTAACAAAAACTCAACTACCGAAATCTCCTCTCCTAAGACGCTTCCAACTTTCCTATCTCTTTCGACGGTTCTCTCGTCTCTCCTGTTGACAATATAAACATCCTTGGCCCCTTAACATGAAACAAAAAAATGTCTTGACCTCACACCACAATGGTTGCTAGGGCGGCCTCGAAACTGGGAGTTCTGTTTTAGACTGCGAAACTTTTTTTTCCTCTTCTCAGTTGCTCAGCTCTATACAAGGGGCCTCATCCGCCCTTGGCCAGTGGAGTGAGTACTGCTCTTATATCTGGGGGGCTCTGGTTTCACCCGGCTTTAGATAGAGATTGAGTCCAAAAGGCCAAAGGCTTATAAATTGTCCCATGCTTTCAATTCACTTGACCTCTAACTCTTTGCGGCGCGATATTTGGTGCTTTATCTCTTTCTATAGGTACCGTAGTGGTAGGTGCTCGAGGGAACTTTCCACTCGCGTACCGCCACCTTTACGTCGCCACTCGTAGCACAAGAGGTGCTGTATCTGCACATGAGTTTTTTGTTGATGTATTGGTAACTCCAGACTAGTTCGCTGCGGTGCTTCCTTCTTTCCTGCCACCTCTGTTCGCGATCCATGTTCCACCATCCCCTCCCCCATATTCCATTCTGGGCTCATGTCCTCCTCTCTCTCTCTCTCCTCTCTCTCTCTCTCCTCTCTCTCTTTCCTCTTTCCTCTCCTCTCTTTCATATGTATATATCTCATATGTAACTGTATATAACATATATGTGTATGTTCCATTCCTTCTTCATCCACTTCATGTCCTCCATGTATATGTAAAAATATATATATATATATATATATATATATATATATATATATATATATATATATATATTTATATATATATATATATATATATATATATATATATATATATATATATATATATATATATATATATATATATATATATATATATATATATATATATATATATATATATATATATATATATATATATATATATATATATTAAACACTTTTAAAATCTCACCTAGAAATTTTGATGGCAGAATATTGTATTAAAATCAATGCAATGCGCTGAATCCCTCGAGAATCGAGTAAAGAACATGTGAAAATACTGAATTGACTTAACATGGAAATCATTTATTTCATAAGCTCTGCTTCAATAGCATGATTTGTTTACTGATTAATTCGAATAAGAAAAACAATAAGTGCTAATGTGAAAGACCGTTAAAATTATAATAATACCACTATAAATAGATATATATATATTTATACTCTTTCTCTCTATAAATCTATATATATATATATATATATATATATATATATATATATATATATATATATATATATATATATATATAATAATCTATATATATATATATCTATATATATATATATATATATATATATATATATTATTCTTAATCAATGTACCCTAAGTTGCATTGAGGATTATATTACAATAGACACATTTTAAAACACATTTTAATTATTTAAAAACAAGCAGGAAAGTGAGATTTTTGAATTAAGCTTGGTAAAACAGCAAATCATTTATTCATTCTCATCCAATGTTCAAACACCATATATATATATATATATATATATATATATATATATATACTATATATATATATATATATATATATATATATATACTCTCTTTCTTTCTCACTATATATATATATATATATATATATATATATATATACTGTAAAAAACCCCTGAAGAGTTAATATTTACTACTGAGCAAATGTTTATACATTTGCGATATACATTCTTATTTTGAGCTTAGTTTAATAAAAAGTAACACCTTAACATGAGTAAACAGGTCATGTGCCATGCGCACCTGCAAATAATCTAGTAGCCAATAATAACGTTGCTTTTATTTGTATCATTAAATTTTGACCAATGAAAATTGTTTTAGCATTCATAAAAAAGGCGGAAAACTATTTTCCATATTTTGTGTGATGGATGTACAGTTCAATATATTATGTGAAATTTAATTTTAGTATTACAGATCTCATAAGTTGTCATTGAAGTTCATTTAATTTAAATTCCATTTTCAGGATGTAAATTAGCTTAAACTTTTGGTAATAGTACGTGATTTGGCTGAGGCCGAGATAACGTAAAAACCAGAAATGTATCAAAAGCCTAGTCCAAAGGCATTGGCTAAGACATGTAAGTTTTTATTTTAACTGTTTTCTGACGGGAAGTTTCAAATTCTCTCTCAGCCAGTGAATATTATTATACGTAAAATAAATATTTATAAAAAATTAGCAACTGTGACAAACTGTGATAGTGGTTATTAATTACCTACTCTCTGATGTGTCAATATATTTTTAATTTAGTTACCAATTATTCTTTAACCCTCGCGAGTCCGGGTGCCCAAATTATACTATAAATTAACATTTTAAAAAAAACAACTATGTTAATTATGCCTGCCACCAAAATAGAAGGTTATATGTTCAATTTGGAAAAAAAAAGGTAATTGTTATCCAGTGTTGTTACCCCCCGAGTTTTATGAAAATCATAGGATATACTCTAAAAAAAATAATGAAGAATAGTGAAAACGAAAATCGTTGCTCTCTTTGGGAAAAACGTTACAGACTCTCAAAGTTATTAAAACTCCCATAGACTTTTCAATATTGATCGATCCAGGTTAGGTCTCATTTCAGGCCCTCTAATTCAGGTTATGATAAGTTTTGTTAGGTATACACAGAGAAAATCTAATTGGAATTAACAAAATCTTGTCACTTGACACAATTGACCCTAAAGCAGCACAGAGCCCATTATTTTAACCATAAAAGAAAGTCTGTAAGGGAAAATTTAAATTTTTGAGAGCTGCAACTTTCTAAAGACTGCCAATGTACTGGTTTTTCCCTTTCTTCATTATGCCACCAGGCATATCTGTGATTTTCAACAAAATATTTTATATAAGAAAATCCTATGGGATTTTTAACAACTTTGAGAGGCTGTAACTTTTTTTCCCCTAAAGAGAGAGACGATTTTCGTTTTCACTATTCTTCATTATTATTTTATTTTTTTAGTGTATATCTGTGATTTATAAAAATTGGGGGTGACAGCCCTCTGGGTAACAAAAAAAAAATTCACGTTTCTTACGTTTATAGATATTGGATAAATTTTAGTTTTACTAATAACCTAAACTCTTTCACTCCTCATTTATATACTATATATATATACATATATATGTATATACCAACAGCAATAATAACTGATCATAAAATATGGTAACCTTAATATATATATATATACCAATATATATATATCAACTGCTATGCTATTATAACTAACTTAATATATATACTCAGTTGCTAAAATAAGAAGCGATCAAATCGGTATATGCAGGGTTTTGGAAGGACTGGGCGGAATTTTAAATTGATGGGGCCATAACTGGAAACCCCATATATAATATAATAACATATAATATATATATTAGAACTTATATATATAAATATAAATATATATACTCTTTATATATATATATATATATATATATATATATATATATATATATGTATATACTTCTTCTATATATCATTTAGGCTCAGCATTTTCTCCGTACGTGTATTTCAGGAGTACCAGTGCATAATTCGATAGACTTAGGGAAGCATAGTATGTAGCCTTAATATATAGTATACGCATATATATATATATCCTATATATGTATATATATATATATATATATACTTATATACATATATATTTAAAGATATATGTAAAGGTATCTATTATATTTTTATTTATATCTTCTTCTTCTTCTTAACGTAACCTTAATATATATATGTATATATAATAATAACCAGCATAATAATAATAATAACCAACAACAATAAAATAGCTTAATATATATAATATAATAGTAATATAATAATAATAATAATATAATAATATATAGCAACAATAATAATAACAACAATATAAAAAATATATATATGTGTAATAATAATATATATATTAATAATAATATGTAATAATAATAACTTAATAACCAACCTTATAATAACAACCAACAATATAACAGTAATATATAATAATAATATGTAATAATAATATGTAATAATATACACTCTCTTTCATATATATATGCGTGGGAAAAAAATACTTACAGCATATGAAGGTTGCCTTATTTCTTTTACCTGCAGTCTTATTCATCTCCACTAACATTAATGAAGAAACCAGAGTACTGCCAGGTATCATTTTGTATCACTCCAGTGAAATGAATATTGTAATTTATTCAAATTTCCATTTCACTTTAAATTTTTAAGTTTTTTTTCTTGAAAATCTTCATTAAAAAAATCATGACTTTTTTTTATTTTTCTTTTTTTCATTTCAAGTTAAATTGCTTTTTGTTTAATACAGACTTTTGGTCATAAGAAAAATACATACATAATTAATATTTTAGTGTAGAAAGAGACCTTTATCAATGAAAATTATTACTATTATCATTTTATTATTATTTTTATTTTTAATTGAAAATAATTTTTATTATATATAAATTTTTTCCAATTATTTTTATTTAGATTTCATTAAATATTTTTTCGAACAATTTTTTTCAAATTAATATAATTTATAAAATTAATATATATATTTATATATATATGTATATATATATATATAATATATAATAATAACAAAATAATAATATATATAATAATAATATATATATGTATATATATATATATATATATATCTTATATCTTATATGGAATATGTCCCTTATACATAATTTTTGCTTTCTATGCTTATGATCATTTGTTCTTTGTTTCTTAACATTTAAATAATAATATATATACATATATATATATATATATATAATAATAGCAACCCTTTTTATAATAATATATATATATATATATAACAATAATAATAACTATCATAATAATAATCTTTGTAACCAATATATATGGTATATGTATATATTATATAATATATTATATGTATATATAACATATGTAATAATAATAATATATATATGTATGTAATATATATATATAATAATATATATATAACAATGTATATATATGTATATAATATATATGTAATAATAACTTATATATATATATATAACAACTATTAACTCAACTTATACTATACCATATATATATAATAACTAACCGCTGTATAACCGCATAATGTATAATACTAATTGCCAACCACCAGCCTGTATCTATCTATATGTGCATATGCACATGGTCTATAAATCGCATACATATATATATATATATGTATAACAACTGCTACAAATTCAACGCAACAATAATATAGCATATATGTAATGTATATATAATAATAATATATAATATATATGAAATATATATAATATATATATATGTAATATAATATATATACATAATATATAATAATATAATAACCAATAATATATAATATATATGTAATATAATATATAAAATAATAATAATGTATATATATAATAATATACATATTATATATATATATATGTATGGCACCATAGCAATAATATATTAGCATAATAATAACAATAATAATATATATATATGTGTATATAATATATATATATATATATATATATGTATAATAATAATAACTAATATAATATATATATATATATATAACATATATATATATATATATATATATACTCTTATCTATGCTATATATATATATTAGTGATGCGCAAACCATGGTATCGGTATCGGTATCGGTGGTATCGGTCGATTTTTGAAGGGCGTATCGGTATCGGTATCGGTATCGGGAATTTTGTGAGTAGTAATATCGGTATCGACGTCGGTGTCGACAAATGCACCGATACCTTAACCGATACCACACATTTTGCGTCTTTAAATTGATTTCGATGTATATATATATATATATATATATATATATATATATATATATATATATATATATATATATATATATATATATATATATATATACATATATATATGCTGCCTATATAACGCCTTGTATACGCCTACCATGTCCCGCATTGCTGAAGGGTGGTGTTGGTAGTTGAAAGGTTTTGAGCTTATCAACACCATTCACGGAAAGCTAGATTTGATAGGAGGTTTTCAGCACATTTAGCTCCAGACGAAATTTAAAAATTTCTTCAATGACTCGACAACATCGGGAAACGCAGCTTCACTTCCCTTTCTAGAAGTTTCAAATTTTCTTTCTTTTTTATTTTGCTTTATATATATATATATATATATATATATATATATAACATATACTATATATATATATATATATATATATATATTATCTTATATAATAACATATTATATATATATATATATATAACATATATATATATATATATATATATATTTCATATATACTGCTAACGCATATATAGCATAGCAACTATGCTCTTTCTTCTTTGCTGCTGCTGTAGTATATGTGGCGCTTATACTTAATATGTATATATATATATATATATACTCTCCACAATTTGTCTGATAGTTTCCCTATATATCTAACCTACTGTGTGTTTATAAAGGCGTTTTTTTTTTTTTGTGCTTACGAGCGTAAGAAATGCTAGAGTTTGCACGTTCGTTTTGTTGTTTCTAAAATCGTATGCTTAACAAACGTAATAAAAATTTCTTTAATTCTATAAGGTTGCTATTTCCTGTGATTGCCGAATTTAGCACATTCTTACGAAAATGTGTAAACCAAAAATGACGGCAAAAATGGTAAGCCCGTTTTTGAGATTAGTCAATATTTTCGCATTCAATACGAAATCAGCGCGAAATCTAATTTCTTCAAATCGATAAACTCCCATCACAATAATTGATCAATTTTTTTGTAATATAAACGCCATTTTGTTTATTAGTTTTATTTATTCATCCAGGAAATGGAAACGAGCTCCATCACAATAGCTGATTTCAATTGTTTGCAAAACAAAAGTGAACCTAAGAAATTGTGTTCGTTTTTGCACGAAATTCCGGCAATTAGTTCAGGCAATCAGGAGTGCCAAAGGAGGTCTTATGGATATTGAAGTGTAGGGTTTTAAGTGTTTTTATATAAAGATTCAAATTTTTAAGTTCACCTTTAAGAAGCATTTTGAAAAATGGAGAATTTTTGAAGAGATAGCACATGCGGTGCCTATTGAGGGGTCATAGTGATCTCTGACAGCTAAATTCTCTGGTTGAGTTGGGGAGATTAGTTCGAAAAGGAAATGCCCATGCGTTTGAAGGCTCGCATCTTTAGTTGTAGGAAAGTTTGATCTACATAGATAGTCGATGTTACAGTTGGCACATTTATATTTGTAAACGATGTGTGAACTCGAAGTTCATGGGGATGCTTTCTTTAATCTTTAAGAAACTACTGCCAATTGAGTTGTTGTTGTTAATAAAGATATAAAGAAACTTGCATTGTGGAAAGTTTTTGTTTAAAGATATTTCTAATCTGAAGTGAAGATCATTGGAAGGGGTCCAATATAAGGAAGCCGAGAGTATAATCAGAAAGTTTTGGATCATCATATGTAGTAGTTTTAGGGCGAGATAAGTGTTATCAAGAAACTAATAAACAAGTTTATCAAAAACGTTAGAGGGATAAGGCTAATCCCAGAAAATCTACGGAGAAAGGGTGATTTCTTCATGGAAAAATTTCCAATCAGAACAAATAACAAGGGCTTGTATGCGGGACCTTATACCTGCAATTTTATGATTAAAGGAGATAGAAATACAGGAATTAGTTCCAAGTAAAGTATTAGTGGGCTTGCGATAAATAGAAGTAGCAAGTCCACTAATACTTTACATGGGACTAATTTCTTTAGTTCTATTTCTTTTAATCATAATTGTAATAATACTTAACGTTTGCGATAGAATGAATTTTAGTATTTTCTTTGCTTTTAATTTAGACCGTTTTCGTTTTTGTCATGTCATTTGTGCTTACGCTCGATAAGAAGTGCTCACCCAGTTTTAGCAATTTTCCCTACTTCCGGTTCCACACTTTCTGGAAAGTCAGGAAAATCAGTTAAGGAAGGT
>JABUQX010140326.1:17500-27500 GCA_015478945.1 Trachelipus rathkii
AAGTGGCTGAAAAGAAGAACAGCGGCAGCAAGGGAGGAATATGTACAGGCAAGGAATGAGGCAGAGAGAATAAAGAGGAGGGCAAAAAAGATGGAGGCGGAGAGAATGGCAGGAGAAATAACGAGAGATGTGGGCGAAGGGAAGAAAAAGATATTTAAGATGGCGAAGGCGTATAGAAAACCAAAAACCGTAACTAGAAATATAAAAGATAGAAACGGAGAGATTCTTGTGAGACCGGAAGAAAGAAATGATAGATGGACCGAATACTATGAAGATCTGCTAAATGTAGAATACAGAGAACAAGAGGAAGAAGCTGTAGATCAGACGAGGGAGGAGGAAGAGGAGGAGGAAGGCGGAGAGATAACGGTAGAAGAATATGAGGAGGCTATAAAAAGGATGAAGAAGGGTAAAGCCCCAGGAGAGGATGGAGTGGCTGTGGAGTTGGTGGTGGAGGGAGGAGAGGAGCTGAGAGGGAGAATCATCAGTTTGATGAACAAGTGTTGGAGAGAGGGAAAGGTGCCGGAAAGGTGGGGCAAAGCAATAATAATACCGATATATAAAGGTAAAGGAGATGCAGGAAGCTGTAATAATTATAGAGGCATTTCACTGATGGACCATCTGGCGAAAATATACGAAAGAATATTGGAGAGGAGGCTGAGAGAGAAGGTAGAGCCGAGACTCGGAGAAGAACAGTACGGGTATAGAAGAGGAAGAGGAACGACGGACCTCTTATTCACACTAAGAATGGTTTCGGAGAAGATGCTGGAATATGGCAAGAGATTCTTTGTAGCGTTCATCGACCTGCAAAAGGCATTTGATTCGGTGCCAAGGAAAAAGCTCTGGAGAGCTATGGAGAGGAATTATGGAGTGAGGGGTAGATTAAAGAAGGCAATAGAAAGTATGTATGAGAAATGCAGTTGTAATGTTAGAACTGAGTGCGAGAACGATAGATGGTTTGAGGTGAAAACAGGAGTGAAGCAGGGGAGTGTTTTATCTCCACTGCTGTTTATATTATATTTAGACGTGGTGATAAGGAAAGTGAGGGAGAGACTGGGAGAATTTGAAGGGGACATAATGGCATATGCGGACGATCTGGCATGTTGGAGCGAGAGAGAGGAGACGATTCGAGAGGTGGTGGAGTTGTTTACGGAGGAGTTGGAGGAAGCAGGGATGAGGATGAACGTACAGAAGACAGAGATATTAACAATAACCGGAGGAAATGAGGAGGGGATGAGGATGGTGGTGAGAGGGGAGGAGGTGAAGGCGGTAAATACCTGCAATTATCTCGGAGGATGTTTTAGCAGAAGGGGAGGAAGTGGAGGAGAGATTACGCGACGAATGGAAAAGTATGGATTAGTTATGAAAGCGGTATACCCCATGATGAAAGATAAAAACATCGGAATAGAGGTTAAAAAAGTGATTTTTAACAGTATACTGACTCCGACGCTGCTGTACGGAGCGGAAACATGGACAACAACGAGAAGAGAGGAGAGTAGAATACAAGCGGCGGAGATGAGGATATTAAGAACTATGATTGGAAAGAGTAGGAGAGACAGAATAAGGAATGAAGTAATTAGAGAAGATATAGGGGTGAAGAAGATGATACTGAAGATGGATGTGGGGAGATTGAGATGGTGGGGACATCTGGAGAGGATGGAGCAGGACAGAATGCCGAAAAGAAGATGGGAATGGACACCAGAGGGCAGAAGACCAAGGGGAAGACCGAAGAAGAGATGGGCGGAGTCGGTGGAGGACTCTCTGGAAAGATGTCAGCTACCAAAAATGAGAGTGCTAAAGAGAAGAGGAATAGTGCAGCAGAGGGATGTCTGGAGAAAGACGCTTGCGCGGCTGACAGGATGAAAAATCCTTCCTGGGAGAGGAAAAAGAAAAAGAAAGAAAAAAAGATATATATATATATATATATATATATATATATATATATATATATATATATATATATATATATATATATATATATATATATACTCCTATATATATATATACTTTTGGCAATTCATTAAAATAGGAGTTGCCAAATAATGTTTATTATCGTTGACTTTATAGAATTTCTAACATTATTTAAGACAAAACGCTTGTAATGGTACAAAGATAATATCCTCCAAATTTGTCCCCCTATTTCGTAAACACCCTGTATATATATATATATATATATATATATATATATATATATATATATATATATATATATATATATATATATATATATATATATATATATATATACTCTTATCTATATATATATATATATATATATGGGCCAGTTGAAGTAAAGGAGTTTGAACATATGCACGCATGTCATGAAGATATGCAGATATCATGAAGGCTTACTTGCCAGTCTCTGCATACCTTCAAACACACAGGCCATCTCCTCCTGACTTCTTATTGTAACGCCAAAAATATCTTGACCTTCTCCAAGCAACAGGGAGAAGATGCCAAGGAAAAGCTGCGATTGGCGGAAGGCGACTAAGAGGCCCTGAAGCCAACCACGGATTGTTAGCGCTAACACTTCCGAGCAATGAAGTCGTGATAGAGTAGGTCGGTGCCAATATATCTATTGTAATTAATTACAGTGTTTAAAGTAATTTGTAACGACTTATTGTGCCTAAAGAGTCTGCCCATTTATTATATTGCAACCATATCTTGTCAAATATCAATCCACTGATAAAATAAAGCCACTAAATAAACTGCTATTACTCATGCCACTGGCTGATTTATTAGCTATCATTAATTAGTTATTAGGAGGGTTAAAGCGAGTTTAACCCATATCCTTTTTGTTGACCCCTAGTCGTGACTAGTGAAAGACCCCTTCCTAATTTGGAGTCAGATTAGTGCGCTAAATTGCTGAATTTCAAATTAATCAAAAAAAAAAAAAAAGTTCTGCGGCATTTTTCTATGTACGTAAGTGCGATAATCAGTGTGATTGTGACTATAAATAAAATTGTTTGAGTCGAATTATAACAACGTGAAGAAATAATTATTATATAAAACTTAAAAATAATAAATTAAAGCCGTTGTTATATCAGGAATGTTGCAATAGAAAAATCCGTTATCGCCCAAAGATTTGAGATTTTCAAAACCAAGCCATTCTAAACCTAATATTCAAACGCTTAGTTTGACTCAATCGACTCCACAATAGAAAAGAGTCAGTAATCTTCACTTATTAAAATGGTCTCTACAAAGAAATTGACTCAGAAAGCTCAAGTTAAAAGCTCCTCGAGAGGAAATAGGGGAAAAGGGAAGACACCCTCTCCCCAACAAACTCAACCCCTCATGGAGGATGGAGGGCCATCTGGTTTTTCATCTGAAAGCGAGCTCGATGTGACCCCAAAAAATTCCCGCCAAATTGGAAGAACAAAGCGTAATGAATATAAGTCACCATTAAAGACTTATAGCCAACTAAATTCAAATCAATTACCAGTCTTTGATACGCACGACGTAATTAATTGGCTCAGCGCTACTACAGCAATTTTCAAATTGAATCACATTGACGATTCCCATGAACGAGTTTGTTTATTAGCGCCAATATTACCAACAACTTTGGTATCAAAAATAAAATTCCAACTTCAAGAAAATGCTTATCGTATACTTTTGGAGGATATTGAACGAACTTACCTCCCAGTATTGAGAAATAGAATTCGAGACGTTTTTAAACAAGGTATGCGCCCTGAAGAGCTGCCGAGCGAATATCTCAATCGGGTAAAAGGAGTTCTTGGCAACAAGAGCTTTGACCTCTTGATCAACCATAACCCAAAATTCGCTGTAGATCTATTTCTCGAACAAATGCCTACAAACGTCCAGATGAGTGTGTATTCGTTGGCCGAAGAGAACGACTTACATAGAATGGTGAAAGTTGCTGACGATCTCTAAAAATTTCGTTCAGAAAGGCAGAATACAACATCAAAATTACGACCAAACTTGGAGTTCTGTAAACGCTGTGCGTACGCACACAGACCGACTCGACACAGACTCCACTTGTCCGAAGAACACCGCGCAAAACCCGATGCGCACACATGACGCCACCCAGCCCAGCGACAACCATCTTTCGTGCCGGATGGCTCAACTGTCACAGACGGTGTCTGAGCTGGCCAGTACTGTACAACAGCTGCTTCAAGGTCAACTCCACGCAGCTGATAGAGGTAATATGAGACGCGACAAAAGTCAGTCTAGACAATCAAGGTCAGACAACAATAATGGATATACGAACACTTTCAATAACGCTGTGCAAAACCTCTGTTATTATCATTCTTGCTTTTTATATAAAGCCTATCGATGTGAAGGAGTTGAATGCCCATTATACCCATTACTCCATAATAATGGTGAAAGAACCACCACCTCACAAAATTCGGAAAACTAGATGATCGACTGTTGACAACACCACCTCCTCGATACGACAGTTGGGGAAATCTAGGTCCCGGTAAAAGAGTTTCCTTTACCCAGAAGTTAAAATAATCAATAATCATCACCGAAATGATGAGGAGTGTTTTAAATTAAACAGAAAATATTAGTGCTGGTGTAATCGAAAATAATTATATAAAAAATAAAAACACTATGAATATTAATAACAATAGTAGCCAAACTACTACTACTAATACTACTACTACTACTACCAATAATAATAATAATAATAATAATAATAGTAATAATAATAATAATAATAATAATAATAATAATAATAATAATAATAATAATAATAATAATAATAATAATAATAATAATAATAATAATAATAATAATAATAATAAAAATAATAATAATAATAATAATAATAATAATAATAATAATAATAATAATAATAATAATAATAATAATAAAAATAATAATAATAATAATAATAATAATAATAATAATAATAATAATAATAATAATAATAATAATAATAATAATAATAATAATAATAATAATAATAATAATATTAATACTAATGACAATAATAACAACAAAAACAATTATCATAATGAAAATGAGAAAAATCATCAAAACTTAGAACTTATCGCCAGTGCTAAAAATTTTGAAGATATAAACAGTGTTATTAATAAAAATGAACTTGTGAAAGGTGATACCATAAAGAGAAATTGTGTAAACGAACAATCATCATCATTACATGTCAAGGAATCGCATGTTTCCTATCTAAATAAACCTAAAGTATCACCCATGCGAAATAGTAGTAGTACTCAATATAAAAATATTTTAATCAATAAAAATATTGTCGTGAATGATCCTACGGTCTCAAAATGCTATGGTAAGATAAATAATACCAATATTATTACAACTGTGAACCCGTTGCATGAGGGGTATGTCTTTTTTACATTAAATTTACCTAATAATATGGGCATTATGGACCAGGTAAGGGAGAGTGAGAGCGATAAAACAAATATCTTGTTAAACCCCACCATAAGCGCTGTTAACGACCGCTGTTTTAGCAGTAAGAAAGTTGCAGCCGATGTTGTGGTAAACGAGAAAGTTTGTAAAATCGACGACTTGACCTCTTACCAGGTTTATGACCATATTAATAAGGTAGATTACCTAATTGACACCGGGTTTGCCAGAAACATCCTGGCTGGGGGGGGGGGGCTCTTGCAGATCGCAACCCTCCTCTCGGCTATCTGTTTCGCAAATAATACTAAAATTATATTATGATTTAAAACCATTGAAATTGACCTAAATTTAGGCAGCAAATATTTTGACACTTTTTATATTGCTAATATTGATATGAACATATTTCAAATGGGTATTGACTTTAAACGAGACTTATTAATAGACTCAGTCACAAATAAAAGTATGAAATTAAATAAAAATATAAATTTTAATATTAAGTATGCGCATGAAAACCTTCCATCTACTCTATCTTTTACTCCTTCTCCTACCTCTGTGCACGTTCCTTGTAGTCCTCCTCTTTTTAATGATATTTTATTGAAAAATAAAAGAAATTTATTTTTGAATCCATATTTGCTAGAAAATCACCACATAAAGTTGAAACAAATGCAAACTTGGGATGAAATTCTTGAAAAGTATAAAAATAAAAATTACAGAATGAGCACAGCTTTGATAGGTGAGGACGGTCTAGTAACTACTGATGAAAAGACCGCTTTTATACCTGAAAAAGTATTAATAGAGCTGGCCAACGCTTACCCTTACAAAGTGAATATCTCAAACCCCGCAGAATCCCTCACAAACTATATTCACGAACTAGAGCAGAATTTGACAATCTTTTAGCCACGGGAGTGTTAAGAAGAACCAATTCACCGTGGGCGTTCCCTGTAAGTGTCTTTAAAAAGAGCCAAGGGCGTGTCAGAATCATCTCAGATTTTAGAGAGCTAAACAAGAGAGCAGAAATCGAAACTTATGGCCTACCCCACCTTCAGGATGCCATGTTCACTTTGAAAGGAAGTAAACTATATAATCGTTTGGATTTAACCCAAGTATTTTATGGGATTCCACTCCACACAGACTCTGAGAAATACTTCACCATCACCTCAAATATCGGCACCTACAGCTATCGATGCCTTCCGATGGGTTTTGTCTCCTCCCTATTTGTGTTTCAAACTTTTATCGATATTCTGATGCATGGGCTCGAGAATACATATACCTATATGGATGATATATTGATACACTCCCAAACTGAGGAGGAGCACCAGGTCCTACTTGAAAGGGTACTGAAGAGGTTACAATACTTAAATATCAGCATCAGACCAAATTGTGAGAAAATAAGCGAAATAATAGATACTTCAAAACCTAAAACTGTCAAAGAATTAAGGAGTTATCTAGGCAAGATTGGGTTCTACCGCTCATCTGTGGTTTGCTTTTCAGATATTACAGCCCCCTCAACCTCTTTTTAAGAGGAAAGCTTTATGGTAATCGCCGACTTAATTGGAACCCCGCGGCAGATAAAGCTTTTGAAGATGGTAAAAAAGCTATAAGAAACGCAAATGCTTTGACTTACACAAGTCCTTTCAAAATTATTATACACTCGTCAGACGTAGCTGCAGCAGCAGTAATTTTATCCACTACTGGCGAAGGAGATAAACCCACCGCTTTTTATAGCACGATATTATCGCCCACAGAACGAAAATATGATTATGCGAACCGATTGTTAGTATTCTTAACTAAACTTTTGAAGAAATACGGATACCTCCTCGCTGGGAAGTTGATAACAATTTCAACACAATCGAGGGAACTGTTGCAAAAATACAAGAGGTGCAATGATTGCAAGAACTACAATCTGCGTGAAATCAGGAGTTTAAACCTCTTATCTGCCTATAAAGTCTCTTGTGAGCTGATCACAAAAAAGACAAATCCTCTATCTGAATATCTATTACACAAAAAAATTATTAATGAAGCTGGAAACGTTGCAATTGACGATCTAGGCTGCAATATTGAAGAAGAGGCGGAGCTTCCAACTACGCCCCTCCCTCCGATTGGCTCAGCCACCAACGAACTGGCCAATCAGAGCGACGCAAGCAAAACAATAACAAAAGGTGAAATACGCAGACTTTAAACGCTTTCCCACTACAGAAATACCTTTTCCAGGCCTAAAAGAAAGTTATAAACAAACCATAAAGAAGAATGTGGCGTGTGCCATGGTCAAAAATTCCCATGAAGGCTAAAATGAAGGGGATTTAAATAACCACCATGTAAACAATGATTTTGGAAAGAAAGGATTGACTGTAGAAGAAAGACTTGAAATAGAAAAAGTAAATTTAGATAAATTTAATGATAAAATGACTATTGAAATAGCTGAATTAAGTGATACTCTGCAATAACCACTGAAGGTAAATTTGATCCAAAATTGCAATGACATACACTTAGAGCTAATAAAAGCGATTCAGAAAAGAAATAAATTACATGAAATATAAGTGAGATACCAGGAAAAAGATAATTTCATTAATTCTGCTGAGAAGGTAATGAAAAGAGCTCCTTAATTATTAAAACAAGGGTTTTTGTTTTGAACGAAACAGATCTCTTTATATGTCGATATCTCTTTAAATTATACGATCCTTCTACTACCAAGCGCCAGGTTGCTTGAATCTCATCCGTATGACGCACCTGCAGGCATCTGGGTATCTCACGCTGCCTCACTGTATTGAAGGCTGATTTTGTGTTCAAGAATATGCATCAAAAAGTTAAAGAAATAGTTCGCACCTGTCCACAATGTCAGGTCACAAAGGTCGGGCGTGGAATCAATCCCATTTACGGAAAATACAAAGAAGTTTCTAAGTTTGAGAAGAGTCATTCATGGATATCCTTAAATCACCTTCTGAAAAGTGTGGCTACAAGTATCTGTTAACTCTCATCGACCGATACTCACACTATGTGTGGGCTTTCCTTTGAAGATATCACCAAAGAGACAATGTTCAAACATTGATAAACCAGCTAATTCCGCACTGTGGAATTCCCAGCCGCCTCGTCTCAGATAACAGCGCAAATTTTACCCCACACTTATTTGAGAGCGTGTGTAAGCTATTAGGGATACCACACCACGACCAGCACCTGTAACCCCAGCATCGAACGGAAAATGTGAGATGGTCCAATAAGATGATTATTAACAGCATTAGAGCCATGTTGGCAGAGCCAGCCATGAAAACACAAAGAATGATTGGACGTCTTACCCTTCGTCTTATTCGGCTCCGGCTGGCCCCCATCCGAAGGAAGTGGCATTAGTCCCAGTAAGTTATCCGTGGCAGACCAAAATAAAGCATTTCTGACGGACTAATGCGCACTTCTGTCCCAGACGGCCCAAAATCCTTTGACTCCTACATCTAGAAAATAGCAGAATTGATGGCCAAACCCTTGGCTCAAAGAACAAATCTGTGCAATCGGACGATCTTTCTCCCAAAAGAACCTGAAAGATGCAAAAGTATCTATTAGTAAAGTCAACAATATAATGTCGAAGAGTATCGCAAAGTACCACGGCCCCTGTTGTCAAGATCACAAACAGTAATGCCCATATAATAAAGGTGATAAAGTAGTAGTTGAAAGCTTAGAAATGTTAAAATCTTCTACCAGCCAGTTCCCGACCCTTCCGACCGAAGAAAAACTTGAAATGAAAGGAAATAGAGGAAGGGAAGTGTACAGACAAAAGTGGAGAGAATATCTCTTGAGAAAAATAAGAGTCAAGACGATGACTGATGTGGTAACTAGTACGAGTACAAAATCATTTGTTAAAGGTGTTATTTATCCATATTTGTAGTTCTTTCTCCTTTTTTCAAGTAGTATATTTCAACTATTCTTCTTTCCCACTTTCAATGCATTTCACGTACCACTCCAGAAGGGAGGGGTGAGGAGAAAGACCTGTAAAAAAACAACATCACAGGCTTCACCTGTGGTCTTGAGACAGTTATTTCTCCTTACAACCGGAATCACCAAGATGGTCCGAAGTTGAAGTAGGGGTTTTGTAAGACATCACGCATGTCATAGAAGATATGCGAAAGATCTGAGAGGCTTACTTGCCGTCTCCTGCATACCCCTTCAAAGCACACCAGGGCCATCTCTCTATTCTTATTGTAACGCCAAAATATCTTGAAACAACCTGCAAAGCAACAGGGAGAAGATGCCAAGGGAAGAGCTGCGATTGGCGGAAGGCGACTAAGAAGAGGCCCTGAAGGCCAACCACGCCAAGGATTGTTAGCTAACATGAGCAATGAAGTCGTGATAAGTAGGTCAGTGCCCAATAATGTGTGTTATTAATTACAGTGTTTAAAGTAATTTGTAACGACTTATTGTGCCTAAAGAGTCTGCCCATTTATTATTTGCAACCATATCTTGTCAAAGTATCAATCCACATGATAAAATAAAGCCACTAAATGAAACCTTTATTACTCATGCCACTGGCTGATTTATTAGCCATCATTAATTAGTTATTGGGAGGATTTAGGCGAGTTTAACTTATATATATATATATATATATATATATATATATATATATATATATATATATATATATATATGTATATATACTTTCTTCTTCATGTTATATATACAT
>JABUQX010140326.1:32500-42814 GCA_015478945.1 Trachelipus rathkii
TATATTGTAGTTAAATAATATTCATTGCGGTTGGAACATTAAATATGAAGATTGACTTAAGCAATTAATCTCTCAATTACAATATATATTTAATAACCAAAAATTAAGTTCAAAGTATCGAAAAAAACTAAAATAATTAAATCAACAAGAGGAAAATATACAGATTCATTGTTGTTTAATCAAATAATATAAATCCATCAATATATATATATATAAATCTATCAATATATATATATATATATACTATATATATATATATATATCTAACTCATATATATATATATATATATGTATATATATATATATGTATATATATATATATATATATATATATATATATATATATATATATATATATATATATATATATATATATATATATATATATATATATATATATATCAATCCTGCTCCTGTATATATATATATGTATTCCTGTCCTTTCTTCCTTCCATTCTTCCCCTCTCTCTCTCTCTCTCTCTCTCTCTCCTCTCTCCTCTCTCTCTCTCTCTCTCTCCTCTCCTCTCCTCTCTCTCTTTCTCTCTCATATATATATATATATATGCTTCAGAAATCCGTAGAAAACCAAAGAGAAACATCGCGAAAAAGAAGAGACAGAAAGGAAAGTTCGCGAAAGAGAAGGAAGAAAATGGAATGTAATGATCGAGAAGTTAAGAAGTCCCTCAAATAAACCCTAGATCTAGGAGGAAAAAGAAGCATTTGAGCTCGGTAAAAGGAAACTTTCAAAAAGTAGAACCTTTTTGAAAATAATATTTTCGCTTTTTCTCTATTTTGGAATCTTAAAAAAATAAGATCAAGTTTATTGCTAATAATAATATATCAAAAATTTTAAATTATGTAAAAGTAGCAAAGGAAGGATTTTTTCAGACATGACATAATAGAGAGTCCTTCTGCTTGAACATATATTATACTGTACTACTGAAGCTTAGCTAACGTTGAGGGTCTCCAACGGCATATCCCCGTCGTCTTCATCCATCCATCATCCATCGTCATTCATTTCTCCACCATGGGCTCAAACCTGCTTATTCAGAACTCCCATTCACTCTCTCTCTCCTCTCCTCTCTCTCTCTTTCTCTGTAATAATAATAAATAATGTTGTCACCCAACGCCTAAGTCTATAAGGATTCTTCAGTCAGATCAGGTGAGATCTAATGATAATGATAATGATAATGATAATGTGTAAATAATGATAATGATAATGATAATGATAATGATGAAAAATGAAATAATTATAATGATAATTATAATAATAATTTTAAATCCATTAACGACGATGTAGGCAAGAGGCTCTGGGGGTGATCTGATACCCCCATCATCACCCATAATTACGCCACTGCGCTACCCTTCTCCTGCGGATTTGAGCAGTGGTAAAGTTTTTGTACATTATCTAACAGAGACAGTGTGTTGTCAGTGGTTCGAATTATTGGCGGATGAAAGTTTCTCCGTCTTATTATTGCAAATCCCATCACAACAGTTGTTGTGCCCGTGCCCATGTTGACGATTCTTGACTTGATTGGCTGCTACTGTAACCCAGGGAGCTAGCACCCAGCGGAATGTCATGCGGTGGTCTGTGGTCGTATCCTTCCTTATATATATATATATATATATATATATATATATATATATATATATATAGCAGCATATATAGTATATATATATATATATATATATATATATATATATATATATATATATATATATATGTGGCCAGCATCCCGAAGAGGCCAGGCATATGCATGTAACTAGAAAACTATAACATCTACAGGAAAATAAATAACATTTTTTGATTTCAGCAAGCAATAAAATATATTTTATTCTTAAATATTTATTAATAACACCTAAATATTAGTATAAATAATCTTAGACCTGGCAAGTGTACGCTGTGATTGACAATTGAATCCTGCATTAGTTCACGAGAGCAAGAGTTGCCAAATAGTATTTTATTTTTACGCTTAGGAGAAAATGTTATTTTTCTTTTATATCCTTTGCGGTGTTCGAGCCGATTGAGGGATATAGGGGGACGAAGTCCCCTCCGTCGTCCCCCGGTAGGCTGAGAAACCCTGACTCTGTCCATCTTTAAGTTTTAAGATTTGGGTATTCCTTTAGTGAAAAAAAAGAAAAAAATTCAACATTTGGCAATTTTGCGCGCTTTCTCAGTACTTCAAGCTTTTCGTAAATCTCAAAATGATGCCATCACAGCTTTCCATCATTTTTTAAACAATTTTTTAAATTTTTCAAAAGCGTTATTTTATTTATTATTTTTTAAAAACATGGATAAAATGTCTCCTGATTAATAAAAATGATATTTTTTGTGTAGCTGTTATAGTTTTTAGTTACATGCCTGGCTTCTTCGATGCTCGAACCATATATATATATTATTAAGAGATATACAGCAAAGAGAAGGTTGCTGGCGTTATTATTGTTGTTGTTACATACTATACATATTATTGTTATTGTTATATATATATATTATTACTGCTGGTTACATACAGAAAGAGTTAGCATATTATTGGAGTTATTATGATAAATTATTATGGTTTTTATTATTATTATTATTGTTATATTATATATACATATATATATTTATATTATTATTAGATATTATATCATAATTATTTTTAGTATTATAATTATTATTATATACATTTATATTATTATATATATATAAATATATCTTACATATATATACGTATATATACATATATATATTAAATATATATATATATATATATATATGTTATAGCATATATATATATATATATGTTAGATATATATATATATATATATATATATATATATATATATATATATATATATATATATATATATATATTGCAAGGTAGTTAGAAAATAATGTATTTATTAATTTTAGGTGTCAAATTATTGTTTCAAAAGGTGCTAAATATGAAATAATAGGTCTTCAAATTTCATATTTAAAGCAAATATTTATCTATAGCAGAAATTATTGAAAAAGTGACCACTTCCGATTTTCGTAAAACTTATACGAAACGTTTGACAATTTCCGCAAAGAAAGAAAAGCGTAGTAACAAGTTCGAAAAATGAACCTGAAAGAAGCTATGAGGGTCTCCAAATGTCTTCAGAATAAAGATTTACTGTGAATCTTATATTTCCTTAAGCTGCTTGAACATATACTCCACCTTTCAAGTTTTTAACCAAATTTTAAAGAAATCTTTACCTTTAAATATTAACATAGGGACTTTACTCAATCTCTAAATCAATATCCTCCTAACTTCCGATTGTATATATCTTTTCTGTTATAATTTATTTCAGTGTTATAAAATTCAGTTATTATTATTATTATTATTATTATTATTATTATTATTATTATTATTATTATTATTATTATTATTATTATTATTATTATTATTATTATTATTATTATTATTATTATTATTATTATTATTATTATTATTATTATAATTATTATTATTATTATTATTATTATTATTATTATTATTATATTTATTATTATTATTATTATTATTATTATTATTATTATTATTATTATTATTATTATTATTATTATTATTATTATTATTATTATTATTATTATTATTATTATCATTATTATTATTATTATTATTATTATTATTATTATCATTATTATTATTATTATTATTATTTATAATTATTATTATTATTATTATTATTATTATTATTATTATTATTATTATTATTATTATTATTATTATTATTATTATTATTATTATTATTATTATTATTATTATTATTATTATTATTATACTATACACCTTATAATAAGCATTGACATAGTTATAAGCTTACATTGCTCGATATATTTATAGGCATGCATTCTATAAGAAACCGCATATTACATATATATATATATATATATAAAGTAGTATATATATATATATATATATATATATATATATATATATATATATATATATATATATATATATATATATATATATATATATATATTAGATGTTATATATATATATATAAACTTATATAAGGATATATATCTATTCATTTAATATATATATATATCTAGTTAAGAATATATATATATATATATATATATATATATATATATATATAAACGGTAGATCTCTTTTTAGCTCATCGTGGTAAGGTGGTAACATCGCCTCGCTTTCACCAACAGCGAGGGTGTTGTCTGAAAACCAGGTTAGGTAAGTTTTAGGATACCATATATATTATATATGTTATATATATATATATATATAGTATATATATAAGTATATATATATATATATAGTATATATATATATATATATATATATATATATGGGGCGCAACTGATTACAGGTTTAGGGAGGATGTACACTGAAGTTGATATTATAATTCATGAGTCTGTGTGCATGACAACTTTTCTTTTTCTACACCATTTAGTTTACAACAGAACAAACAAAAATATATATTTTCATAATAAACCCTGTTAAAAAGGATCATTAGAACACCCTAAAAATATGACTCTCATATATATATATATATATATATATGTTATAGCAGTATATATAGCAAAGAGCAGCAGGGCGGTAGCAGGTATATATATATATATATATATATATATATATATATATGCTGGTTATTATTATATATATATATATATTATATATATATGTATATACATATATATGGTTGCTGCTATTTCATATTGGTTATTATTGATATACATACATATATTATTATTATTGTTATTGTTGTTATTATTATTATTATTATTACATATACATATATAGAAGAAGAAGAGATATATATATATTATTATTATATATTACTATTATTATATATATATTATACATATATATTATTATTATAATATTATTATTACATATATATTATATATATATATATATATATATAGTTATATATATTATTATTATTATTATACATATATTATTATTACATATTATTATGCATATATATATATGTATATATTATTATTATTACATATATTATTATTATATATGATATATATATATATACATATTATTATATATTACATTATATATTATTATATAAGATATATTATTATATATATATATATATATATATACAAACATTCCCCCCAGATACTTGTATTTCTCTACGTTTATAATCACCACACCATCCACCTCCACCACAAACTCCTCTCTCTCCTCTCTACTTACCATCATAATTTCTGTTTTATCCACGTTCATGCACAGACCCGCTTCTCTCAGTTTGTTAGCAAAAGTCAACATCACGTTCCTTAGTTTCTCTCCGTCTTCACTCCAGCACGCCAGGTCATCCGTATAAGCCATCACATTTCCATCCAAGTCCTCCACCTGCTCCCCCACTGCCTTTATTGCTACATCCAAATTACCACAAACAGAATTGGGGACATACACTTCCCTACTTCTAACGCCAGCTCCCACTTCAAACCATTTTTCGTTTTCATATTCAGCTCTTACATTACATTTCTCATTTTTATACATACTCTCCAAAGTCTTTCTTAAGTAACCACGCACTCCATAATCTCTCCAAAACCTCGAACAATTGAATCCGATATGCCTTTCTCAGATCTATAAATGCAATGTAAGCCTTTTTATATATATATATATATATATATATATATATATATATAAGATAAAGAGTAGTATATATATATATATATATATATATATATATATATACATATATGAGTATATATATATATATATATATATATATGTAAGCTGAATGTATATTACAGATTAACTTCTAAGCAGAATACTTTCAGATACAAATTCAAAGATTTTTAAGGTAAGTTCTTTAAGATTTGTTTACATACTCATGGAAATTGTTTAATTTTTTTTTTTTTTTTTTTTTTTTTTTTTTTTTTTTTTTTTTACAGAATTAAAAGAAAAATTTCTGATCTGAGTTTCCCAGTTCCTATAAAGTAAAGGTAATCCTATGGATAAAATTCCTTTTAAAATTTAGGAAACTCCGACAATAACGCTTCTCTATCTGATATCTTTAATGTTTTAGTTATAATCAATATTACTATATATATTGGTTATATATATATATATATTATTATTATGCATATATTATTATATTATTATTATTATATTATATTATAGTATATATATATATATATATATATATATATATATATTATTATTATTATTATATATAAGAAGAATATAGATATATATATATTATTGTTATGTTAATATATATATATATGTTATTATATATATATATTATTATTATTATAAATATATCCTTTTATATTATTATTATACATATATATATATATATATATATTATATATATATATATATATATAAAAGAGAGAGAAGAGAGAGAGAGAGAGAGAGAGAGAGAGAGAGAGTCTCAAAAATAAACTTCCTCCCAAAAATATTCTTTAAGTTTGATTACATTATAATCCTCCTCCCCTCCCCCCTACAAAACACACTTTAGAATTAGTATGATTAATGTTTTATCATTTAAAAAGCTAAGATTCGTGTGTTTAATTTATGTGTGTGTTTATTAATGTTTTGTTTGTGTTTCCTTAAAGCTTTTGCAACATCAACATGAAGAATCTTAAACACTTAAAATGAATTCTGGTTCTTCAATGATGTTAATTTTCTTTGCATATATATATCTATATATGTACATTTAGCATAGCGGAGTGAAGAAGTGTTATAAGAGTGTGGGAGTTAGCATATATATCGATGTATATATTTATATATGGTTATCTTGTTTTATATATATATATATATATATATATATATATATATATAACAAAGGCGTGCGGTCCATGAAAGCAAGGTAAGCAACGCTTCTCTAGCAAATAAAAGATTATCAAAAATTGAAATAATTTAAACTTAAACAATTACATTAAACATTTTTAAACAATTAATCATTCTATTTTATTAATTTTCATTAATTACATAAATATTATTGAATACGATGTATTGTTTACCATTCGTTGGTCAGTTGAGATTTTGGAGAGAGAGAGAGAGAGAGAGAGAGAGAGAGAGAGAGAGAGAGAGAGAGAGAGAGAGAGAGAGAGAGAGAGAGAGAGAGAGAGAGAGAGAGAGAGAGAGCAATGTAATCTGACTCACATAATAAATAAATGACAAAATTCTTAAAAGCATCCGTTTTCTGCTGAATTACTCTGTTTATTCTTTTTTTTTATTTTTATTTTTTTACAATAAATCATTAAAAATTAGCTTCTTCCTATTCCAAAAGCATATTTTTTTATTTTGCTTAATATACGAAATTTACTAAAAGCAAAAAATTCTTTTAAAATATTTAACTTAAAAATTTCAAATTTACTTTAGAATTATAAAACAGATATCGTATCATTCGTATGTTAAATCAACTCTACAAGGGAAGCTTTTGTGCTATTTTATCTTTGCAGCATTCGTACGTGACGTCACTGATTGCGACGGATTTGACCTTTGCCATATTAATAAAGAATCGAAGGTAAGTAATAAATCAATCAAATATATGCATTTGATAATTATGCAATAATTTTAACTAAATTTGATATAAATATTTAAATATAATTAATATTTCTATAAAATAAAAATAATTAAGTGATCAATAGATTTAAAAAAAAATAGCCATTCCTGGAATGATTGAAGTGGCAACATTATATATATATATATATATATATATATATATTAGCAGTGATAAATAATATATATATATATATATATATATATATATATATATATATATATATATATATATATATATATATATATATATATATATATATATATATATATATATTAAAAATTTGGAAAAAATATCTACAAGCACTTCAACAGTAGCTCATTGTGTCATTCGTGCAATAAATAAGTCGATACTCTTTTGAAAATGATTTTATATCTGTAATGTGATTTATATTTTATTCTTAAAATAAATATAAATTTCGAATATGAAGACAAATGTAATTGTGTAATTGAAAACCTATTAAAAACAAAATTCAGTGTTTTATCTTACGGCAAAAAAAAAAAAAAAAGATTTTAAAATGTGATAGGTCTATTCCAGACATTTGCATAACCTCGCAAGCAAGATTAGCAACGCATTACTATATATTGAGAAAAAAACATTTTAAAGAAATAAAAACCAGCGCGTTCTATCAACAAGTAATAGATTTATTTAGTGAAGAATATATAAGAATAGAACTAACATATAAATAACGTAACATATAATTAATATATATATATATATATATATATATATATATATATATATAAGAGCATATATATATATATATATACATATTATTATTATATATATTATATATTATTATTATTATTACATATATATATATTATATTATTATTATTATTATTATGTTTCATATATATATAGATATAGTTATATATATATATATTATATATTATTATGTATATATTACATTATATATATATATATATATATATATATATTATTATTAAGTTATTATGTTGTTATTATATTACGTGATATATTACATAAATATATTATATATATATCTATACATATTACATATAAAGGTGCTATTATTATATACATATTAGCTATTACATATATTATTATTACATATATACATATATATATTATTATTACATAAATTATTATTATTTGTTATATATATAATATTATGCTATTATTGAGTTATTACATACATATATTATTATTATATATATATATATATACATATATATATATTATTGTTAAAGCATATATTGTTATATATACATATTTCTATATTATTATTATTATATATATATTATTATTATTATTATTATTACATATTATATATATATATATATTATTATTATAGTTATTAAATATGTATACATATATATATATTATATATATATATTATATATATATATATACATATATATATATATTATATATACATATATATATATATTATATATATTATTATATATATATATATATATATATAAATATATATATACATATATTATATGCATATATATATATTATTATAAGAAGAAGATGAATAGAAAGTTATTATTATATTACATACATATATATTATTATATATTATTATTATTACATATATATATATATATATATATATATATATCAAGTCAATTGAAAGAAAAAGAATTTTCATTGCATAATAATAATAATGATTACGATGAAGATTAATGATTGGATGTTTCGTCGTGGTCAGGACATATGAAGATCTTTTTCGCATGGTTATAGGGCGACAGGGGCTAAGCAACCTGGTCCTTTCCCTTTGCTTGCATTACTCTTGGGCCAGCGTTGGTATCTTATGCGCCTAGATGCAAAACTCTCGAGAGCTCTGGAGAACCAGTTTTGAGGCCTAATTGGAGAAGATGCTAGTTCTACTGAAAGGGCGAAACCCCTACCTGAGAGTGTTAATCGAGGACTGGCATCAAAACCGTTGCGCCGAGAAATGGCTTTCTGGGAGTGTGCGTTCTAGGGTTGAGAGTTTCGGGCCAGAAGGAGAAGACGCTGGACCAACTGACAGGGCGAGAGCCCTTCCTGGGAGTTGTTATGATATATATATATTGGTAGTTATAAAGAAGATATATATATATATATATATATATATATATATATATTATATATATATAGTTATGCTGTTATATATATTATATTATATATTGCTATTATAGCATATATAAGTTATTATATGTTATTAGCATATTATAGCAGATATATTATTATTATTATTATACATATTTATGTATGATACATATATTATTGATATTATATATATTACATATACATACATACATATTATTGGCTGGTTATAAAACTGAAAAGAGCATTATTGGTTATTATTATTATATATTATTATACTTATATATTATATATTATTAAATATTATATATATACATATATACATATTATTACAGTATTATTATTATATATATATTATTATTGTTATATATATATATAAAATATATATATATATACATATTATTATTGTTATATATTATTATTACATATTATTATTATTATATTAAATATTACATATATATTACATATATATATATTATTATTATTATTATAAAGTTATTATTGTTATTATATACATATACATATACATACAATTATATATATAGCAGCATAGCAGCAGCAGCATATGTTGTTGTTGCTGGCTATACATGGGTTAAGAAGGTTATATAAGCAAGTATATATGTTGCTGCGTTGTTATTTATATATACATATATATTAAGGGTAACATATACTATATATATATATTAGCATAGTATAGTTATATATATATATAGCATATATATATATATATATATATATATATATATAT
>JABUQX010140327.1:0-10000 GCA_015478945.1 Trachelipus rathkii
TTGGTATGCGCGTTCGTCAGCGATTTTGGTGTTGCCGTTTTTTCGCATTTATCGTGAAACGCTTTTCGCTTTTCGTGCCGCTTCACTACTCTCTCTAGAGCTTCACATATTATATTTTCAGATGAATTTTCCAACTTTTCTGTCAACTCTAGTTTCTTAATGAAAAAAATTCATCATGTGTTAATATTAGAATATACTGAACTGGCACCACCACTGCTACTAGGATCGGTTGACATGAAGAAATGAATCACCATCCAGTATGTGGTACGGTAGTGGCACATGCAATGGAGGACCACATACCAATTGCTACAATATATATATATATATATATATATATATATATATATATATATATATATATATATATATATATATATATATATATATATATATATATATATATATATACAGTGAGCATGTCTTAAAGGTGAGAACAGCTACAGAAACCCCTCTGAACACTAAAATTTTTAAATATCTTATCCGTTTAATAATATGAAATGCAGAAGTTAAATTAATTTTAAATAACTTTCTTTTAAGGCAAATCTCGTAAGTCCATTAGTTAAAAAACTAAACTTGAAACCCATCCCAGAGAAAATGCAAACATTAGAATTTCCGTTGATTTTTTTGAGAAAATGCGACATCTAGATGTCTGGGTGAGTATTGAAATTGCTGTGCCATTCTTAATTTCAAGTACAGTCAACAATTCTACTTCCGACCCACAGAGCAACTATCAGACACTTCCATTTTCTCTTTGGGTGTATATAACATTAAGGAGAGGTTTCAAATTTTTCCTTGCAATTTATGCCGAACTGGGTAGAAATGCTACTTATATAGAATATAAAGATTGTGTTCTTTTTTACAAAAAGGAAGATCTCGAAAAGACCAAATTGAAAATTAGCGGTAAAAGCGATAGATTCCTACAAATTAGAGACCGGCATCCACAGCACAGGTCGCCCAAAAACCGCAATAGATGGAATAGTTCTTTATTAAGTCCCACAATACATGTTTACATCACGTTTGCCAAATGCCCGCCTGATTTGCCCATCGCCCATGCTGGTAAGAAGCTTTTCCAGCAACTAAGACTTACCTGAAAATATCCTGTGGAGATGAAAAGACTTATTGGACTTACCTCACTCTACATACATCAGAAATAATATTGAAATAAAAGTAGAGTATTGCTCTGACACTCTCATGTCAGGGGATTAAATTTAACAATTTACTTAAGATGATTTTAGTAATTCATATAAGTTCTTCCCATTTTTCTTAGAAATATAATATTTTGTCCTTCCGCTTTAAATATATATATATACTATATATATATATATAATATATATGTAATAATAATAATATATCTCCATATATATATTATATATATATATACTATATATATTTTCTCTCATATATATAAGAACAATTTTGTTTATTTCAAAAAATTTCTTGATGTCCTACCATCTATACATACTCATATATATATATATATATATATATATATATATATATATATATATATATATTGGTTATCTTTAAAATGGAGAGGAATCCAATTTCAGATTTAGAGATTTGTTTTTTCTATAGGACCTCTTCCCTATCACTGTGTTATGTTTCCATTTCACTACATTTTTTTTTGTTGGATCAAACTTTCTTACCAGAATCTGTGCTAAAAGTGACCTCAGCTTACCATGCATGCTAACAGAGCCTCCTTTTCCCCAGGTTGTTAAGTGGCCTTCAATGAAGACCACTTCATCTACTAAACAGCAGGAACATACTTTAGTGTCTAGACGCAACCCAGTGCGAAGGGTGCGTTTTAAAAATATATTCCTTCCATCCATCGTCCTGCCCTCCTCTTCATATGCTGTTATTGCCTATTCTTCATTCCATTTAAATTACTCTCTATATATATATATATATATATATATATATATATATATACATATATATACTCTCTCTCTCTCATATATATATATATATATATATATATATATATATATATATATATATATATATATATATATATGACTTTTTATATTATATTAATATAATGAAGTTGTTTAATGGAATATATCTTTTTTAACTATTTGGCATATTATGTAAATATATATATTTGATCTTTTTATCCGATAAATTTTTTTTTTTTTTTTTTTTTTTTTTTTTTTTTTTTAACGAAATAATAACCGCACGTTTTATGATGGTTAACTTTTTATGTATTTCAGTTTTAATGGACTCTTCTAGATCTAAATTCATTACCAGGAACGCTTATGTCTAATGTTTTAATACAAAACTTTTTCTACTTTGCCAATGGCAATCAATGTCTTGAATATATTATGAATGTAATTTTAATAAATAATTGTTTTAACTCTTTCTCCCCACTAAAGATAAAAATATTATAAAAAAGAATTCTAGCGATTTTTATCATTGGTTCGCCTAGCGTCGAGGTAGCCAGCGTATTTTATAGCTTCCTAAATTCCCGAATTGGCCTTCAACAGCGAAGAATATCTATATTCGCTGTCTATTTAGGTTTCTTCCCATAACATTACAAAATTTCTTTCACTCTTCAATAAAGTAGAAAAGGTTTCATCTCTTTCACACATATATATATATATATATATATATATATATATATATATATATATATATATATATATATATATATATATATATATATATATATATATATATATATATATATATATATATATATATATATACTCCTCTCTCCCAAAAGTAAGTTTACTGAAAATTTTCTTATAGATCATCCAGAAGTATTGAAAGCAGTAAAAAAAGAAAAAAAGAAGAAGAAAGAATCTTAGCCCGACAAAACACTGATCTTCAAAGAGATGATATCCGTTAAATGCAATCAGATCTAAATACTCATTTTATCTATAAAGAAACACTGCTCTCTCTCTCTCTCCCTCTCTCTCTCTCTCTCTCTCTCTCTTTCTCTCTCTCTCTCTCTCTCTCTCTCTCTCTCTCTCTCTCTCTCTCTCTCTCTCTCTTACTTTTGTCGAGATGTAAAACGAATTTAGACTTTACATTCAAAGCTTCAAGATAAAATTTCAGTTTTATCTGCTTTAGTTTATCGATCTCTTCTTGTTTGTATGATTGGATGGACAGACAAAGAGAGAAAAATTCGGAGCTGATTAAGAATCTGCTCTTCTTTCCTCTTTTTTTTGTAGGTTATTTGATTTGGTGCCACGGGTTCCCCAGTTGTTTCGTTGCTTTTCAGCACACTCACCTTCTTTCTTTGAGCTCATCTAGCACATCCTCCTCCTTCTTCTTCACTTTGAGCACAGCACCACCTCCTCCTTTTTTTCTGCACGACTCTTACCTCTGGAAACTAGAGAAAGAGAGAGAGAGAAGGGATTAATAAAAATAGTCGTATACCAGTAGCCAAGTTACCAATTAAAAGGTTATTTATTAAAATATGATGAAATAAAATAAAATCTTAGACTTACATAACTTTATTATGGGGTGGAAATACATAAATCACTTTAAAATAAAACTGCATTTTGCTCCGAAAAAAATTGCTATTCTTTCAATTCATATTCAAGGTCACATTTTCTTTAAAACCAATAATTAATGTTCTTATTTTCATCATCTCAAAAGTTTTATCACTTTATCAATTCATGTCTTTTGACAATATTAAATTATGAGCACTATATAGCACTTTGAGCATATATATATATATATATATATATATATATATATATATATATATATATATATATATATATATATATATATATATATATATATATATATATATATATATATATAATAATATAAGAGTCTGTAGGGAGAGAGTGTAATCTCTGATGGGCTCTCAAGAAACAAATAGTCATTTCTAGGGCATGCTGTGTGTACATTTTTTAATGTGAAATGAAATTAGAAAAGGTGAGTTAATAATGTAAATTTGATACACTTACTTAAAAAAAAATTCTACTAGTTTAAAAATAATTAATGTTCTTAAAATTGTTTACGAAAAAGTAAGTCTTTTAACGAAGTGATTTAAAAACAGTTAAGTAAAACGGTCTGAGTAAAGGTCATCGATCATCGGAAAAAGAAATTATTCTGTTAACATAATGAATGAATAAAAGGAAAAAAAAAGAAAAAAAATAAACGTTTAGAGTGCCAAAAGAAGAATTATTTTAAAGAGGTGTACCTGAGCAGGGATATATATATATATATATATATATATATATATATATATATATATATATATATCTAGATATATCTGTGCTAATTATATTTGTTTCTCTTTATATATATATATATATATATATATATATATATATATATATATATATATGGGTAAAAATAAATGCTCCTCTCTTCTGATTATAAAACACTAGCTATGTCCCAGGTGGGTTTCTAGACTGAGCCTTACTTTTGATTAAAACAAGGGTTTTACCTCCCCAACTTCCAGAGGCTAAAGGAGAGGAGAGGAAATCTACAAGGATTGATCATATTCCACCATCTGTTGCCCTCCGGAAGACTCCTGCCTACACTCAGGCCAGTTGGCAAGACTGGGTAATTTTTTTTATCAGGACTGCATATTGTATGGATGAAAATAAATGCATGCTCGCATTACAAATTGTACATAAGCATTATGTCCCAGGTGGGTTGTTATACCTTATGATATTCAAAACCCAGGTTTACACTCCCAGCCACGATAGGCCCGGCTAACAGATGTAGATCTTGAATATCATCAATCTGAAATTTGAAGCTTTCGTTATGAGAGAACTGTGCAAAACTGCCCAGAAGTTAAAATATCACAAATTTTATGGGAAAGCCAAGGTAGGGATGAGGAAAAAACAAAATTTTGTTTATGTCCGTAAAACCTGAGAAAAATGAACAGAAAAATCTTTTGCATTTTCTGCAAAAAAAAAGTTCTGTATTAGAAGATAATTTAAACTGAATTCAGGATTTTAAAATAAAAAGGGCTTGAATATCCAATTTTTATATTTTGAGAAGAGCGACCAATGCTTCCTGAAAGCCAATATGCGAGTCGCTAATAGCCTGAGAACGAGCAGAGTTAAACCTACAGTAGGTTTATAAACTTTAAGTTAAAGGGAAAGAACACGGAATGTACACTTTGTTGCCAGAGAGTAGAATAAAAGAGTGCAATTGTTTAGAATATATATATGTAACAACCATATATATATATATATATATATACTATATATATATATATATATATATATATATATATATATATATATATATATATATATATATATATATATATATATATATTATATATATATATATATATATATATATATAAAAATAATAATAATATGTTTTTATATATATATATATATATATATATATATATATATATATATATATATATATATATATTAGTGAAAACCATTCTTAGCACTCATGCTTTTAGCTACACCCTAGTGTTTTTTAACTTGACCAATCTAACACATACTAAGTGGCTATCTTGACTAACTCAGGTCCCAATCCTATACAGTTAGTTTTTTAAATTATATTAATACTTTCTCAGCTGTGGTTCAAACTTTATTAAAGTGAACTTTTTGCACTTTAATCCGTCACAATGTGAGGGAACTCAGTGTAATTTCCATGCTACCTAGGAATAGCACTTTGTATTAAAAACGCTACGATGACTTCCGAAAAGATGGGAAGGTGCTGTTATTGCCGATGGGATGAGCAGGTTCACTCCTTCTTAAGGTTTTTCTCCTTTAAATTTATGGTTGGGTTAAATTTGTTTATATTATAAACCTAACGTAACCTCTCATGATCTAGCTAGTATTAATTATAGTCTATGTAATCGAGTTCATGACATGCTGCTCAGAAGGCATACATCCCGTTGTTTCAAGGAGTTTGCTTCTGAGCTGGTGAACCCTATTTTAGTTTCTCTTTACTGAATTATCAATGTTAATAAATTTTCCATGTTTGAAGAGTGCGAATATTTAGATAAACAAATAATAATATATGCACCGATTACCTTCAGTACGTCATTTCATCAACATTTTGCATGCAGTATTCACCACAAAACTTTTAATTTTGTAAATCACCAGAATGCTGAAGCTAAATTGTAACTGTCGATTCCAGCATTATTATATATATATATATATATATATATATATATATATATATATATATATATATATATATATATATATATATATATATATATATATATATATATATATATATATATATATATATATATATATAATATATATATATATATATATATATATATAAACACCTCGTAAGCGTAGGAGTTTGGCTCAGCCAGCTCACGTGTGAGGAGGACGCGGGACCAATCATCAACTGCATAGTCAGTTCGCCGGGACCAAGAATTAAAACTCGGCAGCGAACACGTGGTGGCGACAGGCTTGGGATAGCCGGCCTAAAAGTTAGATTTTCTGTAGTCCCCGATATTTGCACCCTCTGAGAAGGGGATAAAGCACGTTAAAGGAGTATATATATATATATATATATATATATATAATAATATATATATATATATATATATATATATATATATATATATCTCTATATATATCTCTTATATATATATATATATATATATGTATATAATTTATATATATATATATATAATAATATGATCTATATATATCATATATATATATATCATATATATATCTCTTATCTCATATCGTGAGGATAATCAAACCATGTCTTGTGTTTGGAAATTTTGCATTCATTCCATTCCTTCCATTCCTTCCATTCCTCTCTCTCTTTCCTCCTCTCTCCTATTCTCTCTCTCTCTCTCCTCTCATATGCTCATATGCTTATGTATATGTAGGATAAAACTAATAATCTGTGTAATTTACTTGATTTTTAGGTATTAAGGTTTCATGATTTCTTTTTTTATTATGGTTTCGCCATGGTTTGATTGTGACGGTTGACACCTACGATTGCTGCGTTTGATGTCTGGAGATCTTGCGATGTTCATTTCAGGGCTGTTTCAGCAGCGGTTTTCCATCGCTTCCTAAAATTTTGTTGAAAGGGCCGTATTGAAGGGAGTTCTTGCAACTTTATTTATTAAAAAAAGAAATCCAAAATAAACGAATTTCTTTCGGCATCAAAGTCTGTTGGGCGACGCTTTCTTCTTCGTTCGAAGCCAGCAGTGTGGTGAACTTTACGGGTTCGTGCCGTCGTCGAAACTTCATAACAAGGTGAAAAAAAGATGCTGCTATGTCGTCAATAGCGTTGCAAGTTTGTATTACTATCAGTATTGACCAGTCAGCAGGTTATCAATCCCTTATATATTTCAGCAGCCAAGTTGCACACATATGAACAATAAATAACACCTATATAAATAAATTCCTGCGAGTATAAATAATTTGATAGTGAATAAGTACTGTTGCGTATCACCTAAAGGGTTGGTGATGATCACACTGCAGGGGTTGCAGTCGGTGAGTCGCCTTGGAGTAGAGTCGTTAGTTTTGGTGGAAATTCAGGTCGGCAATTTTGAAAAGGGTGGAGTCGAGTCGAGTCATTGTGAATTTTGAAGAGATTGGAAGTCAGATTAGAATTCAGAGTCAGAGTCAGTATTTTCAAAAGGGGTGGAGTCGGAGTCGGAGTCGGTTAATTTTCAAGAGGTCGGAGTCGGAGTTAGGTCGGTAGTACCCCCCCAGAAGGGGCAGGTCGGGTCGGAGTGGAGGTGGAAATTTTGAACCAGCTCTCCACAACCCTATGTACACACACTTTCTCGATAGGATTGAGGGTTATTAAATGGAACCGCTGGTATTCAAAATGGTTTGATGATAAATGTAGGGGCCAGGAGCTGATGCGTGACTATTCTGGGAACTTTGATATATTTATCCATTGTTTCCATTCCATTCCATCCACTCTTTCCTTTCTCTCTCTTAAGTCCAGTTTAATCTTCCTCTCTCTCTCTCCTCTCTTTCTCTCTCTCTCCTCTATATATATATATATACTCTCCTCCTCCTCTCTTTCTCTCCTTATATATATATATATATATACCAGGAAAGATGAAGCCAGTAGTTTTTTGACCAGTCCAAAAAAAAGATCGTTCTAATGATCTCGAATTAAAAAAAAAAATAAAAAAAAATAAAAATAAATATCATCAAAAATGAAATAAAAAAAAATAAATATAATAAATAAATAAAATAAATAATCTTAATTTAAATTTTTATAGTAATGCAATAGATAACAAGGCCAAGTAAAAAAAGCAATAAATAATAAATAATAAATAAATGGTAAATGTTTAATTAATATTCATTATCGCCGTACATCGCCCCTCACTGGCTTGCACCATCACGCACCCGGCCTCCGCTTAACACCGCACCGCACCGCACCGCACCGCGCACCATTACCTGTAACGTTCCTAGGAACGGTTGGAGTTGCGAGACGGAAAAAGTAGCAACCAGACCACGCGTATTTCATTCCATCAAATGCTCTTTCAGTTGGTTATGTGTGTGTGGTGTGTGATATATATATATATTAACAATTTGGTATTTATATATATATATATATATATATATATATATATATATATATATATATATATATATATATATATATATATATATATATATATATATATATATATATATATATATCTAAAAATTCACAGCATTCACATGTTAGCACAGACATACTGTAGGTTCCCAATTGCTGTCTGTACATTTGTAACGTTGCCATGCCTCACCATATACCCAAAGTTATATATTTAAATTGTGGCTTAAATGTAATATATGAATTTCATTATTTTACGTAAATTCTTTTAATTTATTATTATAACTATTATGTGCTTCTATTCCTAATAATAAAGTACCAATTATATGATTCGTCACAGAAATATTCCAAACCAACCGCCAAAATTCAAAAGTGGCAATATCTTTTCGTTTCTCCATGTTGGAAATGATTAGGAAATAACAATTTTTGAATTCGGAAAGTTTTTCACTGTTGACCAGTGTAATCATCCAAGTTAGCTTTCTCCACCGACGAATGGTTAGATACTCAGTTAGCAGTTTATTTGCTTTCTCTGAGTAGTCATGTCGTTAATGGCCAAGCCAAATTTTGTATGTACGTGCCTAGACCTCTCACTGGAACGTCATACAGGTGAATATCAGATTCACGTATTTAATGGAATCTTAAAATGGGTCTAGCTGGTGTTGTTCACTGTGTCGGGAAGATGCTGGTGCCAAATATAAAAAAAGAAAATTATGTTTCTTTCTTAAGTGAACAACACAAACTCCGTCAGTCATCAAATGTTGTGACATCTCAAACAACAGTCACTGAAGTTCTCTAAAAATATAGGTAAATTTTGGCACACTTTAATCATTCAACCATGGTTCAGTAAGAAGCTAAGAACTAATGAAAATACAGGCCAGAATTAAAGTTAACTAACTTTCAGAAACAAATGACGTTACTCTTCAAATTATGTCCAAATTTGGAACTTAATTCAGACAATTGTTCTCTTCATGTCCTGATGATAATAGTTCTTCTCATCCCGGTAAAAATTCTATTCTAAACAATTGTATCATTGTACTCCAATCATTTGAAGATATCATTATGATAATCAGCAAACACTTGTTTGTCATCCTCTCGTAATAACTCTGAGAAGTAGTAATATCCTCAGACAATGACAGTCAAAAAAATGATGAGGAGAGACGATATTGAGATCTTTCTCTTCTCTAAATCTATGGTTAGGTTACATTTGTGATTGTACCATTAATGATGGAGAAAATGAATAACGTAAATGGAAAACTATTTGTTTACCTATCACTTGTTAATTCTGATAAACCTTGGAATATGAATATCAGACGTGCTAAGCGTGTTTGCACAAAACATAAGTAATCCTACATCGTTAATTTGCTCAAAAATAACTTTTTAAAAACCTGCCTTTCCTTCTTCTATTCGCTCTGATAAATCTGTAACCAATAGATCTGCTGAAAGGGAATATATATATATATATATATATATATATATATATATATATATATATATATATATATATATATATATATAT